>CAKNWT010315026.1:0-15279 GCA_932066315.1 Andricus coriarius
TTGGATTGATCAATCCAAGTTACATTGAGGTTATGTTCTGTTTATCGCAATGCGAATTCAGTTTTGTCTGTTTATCCTTGCTTCATCAAAAAGGATAAATAAACAGGTTTTAACTGATCAATAACCACTATTATTTTCAGTAGGGGACTTATTTTCTAGGTGGCATTGAGGTTATGTTCTGTTTATCGCAATGCGAATTCATTTTTGTCTGTTTACCCTTGCTTCATCAAAAAGGATAAATAACCAAGTTTTAACTGATCAATAACCACTATTATTTTCATGAAGGGACTAATTTTCTAGGTGGCATTGAGGTTATGTTAAAGTTACCACAAAGCAACCTTAAGCTCGTTTGTCTGTTTGTCCTTGGTACATCAAAAGGACAAACAAACAATAGTTAACTGACCCCTGATCATTATTAATTCATTAGGGGATTTTTATTCAAGGTTGTATTAAGGTTATGTCAAGTTTGCCCCAGTACAACCCCAGCCTGCTTTGTCCCTTCATCATTGATACTTCAAAAAGGATAAATGAACCAGCTCTAGCAGATTTGCATTTTAATTGAAGGTGATTGTGACGTTGAACGCTTCCAGGAACTCAGTTCCCAGCACACAGCTGTCACTAAAATTTTCAAGAACCAAGAATTCCAATATTGCTATTCGATTGGCCACCGTGACCGACAAACCACAAACGCCCAAAACCAGAATCTGATTCAATGACAGGTCTGAAATATGAGTTACGTCCGTTTGTTCAATCTGTAAAGGATAGTTGGCATTTTGCAATACCTGCTGACCAATTAAATTTCTATTACCGCCTGTATCAATTACAGCATGAACAAAAGTTCCAAAAAGTTGGACTGGAAATGACATAATTATTGGTTAAATAACTTTCATTATCAAAATTGAGTTATTTATATCAAATTATTCCATCTATAATTGTTTTCAAATTATTTTCTTTTATGGATAATTAACCTTCCTTTGTTTTTACAAACCAGATGAAATTCAATTTAATTTGATTCAACTAAACTGAAAAAAAAATTATTTTGTCTCCATTTCAGTCCTATTTTATTTTCATTATAATTTAGTTTGATTTCAAACTTTAAATTTAATCTCAAAATTAATTAAGATTCATCTTGTTTTTAATATGGTGAAAGTCAATTAGTAAATGTTTATCAACACCTCACTCGTTCTTCAATTCAGAATTACGTGAGGTGACTCATTCTCTGTTATCACCCGTCACCTCAAACTTCATAACAATTTTAATGATTGGAACTTTATTTGTTCCATTTTAGTTTCTGATGAATTTAATTTGCTTTATTTTTCAAGTCCATGAGTTTAATTTGAATTTATTTTGGAGTGAATTCTTTAAAGTTCGAATTTATTCATTCTCCAGAACTTTTCCTAACCTACCCTCTGCGTTACTCGTGCCCCTACGTAGGGCGTCATTTATAACCTATTACTTATTGGTTATTTTATTTATGATGATTTTACTATTTTTGTTATATTTTATCCTGGACTCCGAATGAGTCCATGAATTGCCTAAAGGGCGCCAGATAGTTTTCTTAACCTAAAACTAACAAAAGGCGAATGACATTTTATTTTATTCAACAAGAAAATTCTAATCGTATTGTACTCTAGTTTATTGCTACTTGCCCGCTAGCCCCAGTAGAGTGGGCTGGTAAGGACTAACGCAAAGGGTTGAAAGAATCAATCTCACACATTTGTAAAGCAAATTCAAATATAATTCAATAGCTTAGATTTGGATTGAATAAGTGGACAAAAGATACTGAGTGGGCCTTCGCCCCACTCAAGCAAAAGTTAGATTCTGGAAACGCCGACATTGACTACCGGCTGACCCGTACGGCCATTCTGATATCGACAAAACTTTATTTATAAAGAGTGGTCCGAGTGACCACTCGACCTTTTAGTCATTTGTAATCAAGTAGGAATTACATTATACCGCTCCAGCGGGGGTCCATAATGACCCAGAAAATACAGTGCACTTTTACTTTCACAAACCCGAGCGCGAATCAACGAGAATGACCTTAGCCGAGGTCAGCAACTAACAAATTTCAACGGCGTGTGCCTACCAGTTCGGCACACGACGTTGAAATGAAAGAAATCCCTACGCTAACTAAAGAGAGGTTAAGGGAACCCACCTGGCAGCAGTCGTCCTCCGCGAGCCCGTCCTCTCATTTTTGATGGAATAAATTATCCTTTCCGTCCTTCGGCTTGCAATTTGCTCTCTGGATCTATTGAATGGCCACGAGGTACTCACTCGGAGTTTAGAATCACGAATGACATTTTTTAGAGTGGCGTCTCCGTTCTCTCCTTTCAAGAGTCGGAGCGCCACCCGCGTTTGCAGCGTGGAACTGCTGAGTGAGAGGACGGTCGAAGGAGAAAGACAACTGCCAAGTTCGGTCTCCCGCAGCGTGGTGGCGCAGTGTCCGCGCACATTAGCTGCCGCGCAAGCCTTCGTCGCCTGCCGCTAGTCGTTGGTCCATGGGTGGGGCTGACTTGGTCAGCACGCAGATTACTCATGGCTGCTTGCTCCTGTTTTTCCGAGCGCTCTTGCACGTACGGGAATCCCATCCGCTACGCATGCGCCAAGAATATCTCCTCTTCGTAATCCCTAGTAACAGCAGACATCCACTGCTGCCAACCTCACAGGATCTGACCGTTGTTGTTATTGTTGTGTGGGGGGTGGTTGATCCACCCTTCCACCCAAGTTGAATATAGAATACAAAACAAAATACGAGGGAATTAGCATCCATACCGAACATTATTTTATTGGAACCCCGTGGTCTGGCAATTCACGGCTTCGGTCGGATGACCTAACCTTCCTAGTTTTTGACAGGTGATGAATGATTTATATTTTTCAAACTGATTTAATTTCATACAATAAATAAAATTAATACAAAGGCTAAAATTATTTTGAATATTAGCCGTAGAAATCTCATTTCCTCGGCTAGTATAGTACTGTTTACAGACATCCGGTGGATTTGATTCGTGATTCCAAACTCATATCCCCAGTAAAATGATTTTTAAAGCTGAATTTAATACTTTTGAAATATTTTTGTGCGGGGTACAAATTACCCCGTCACAATATGCATGACCTTACGTGTGGTGATATCAAGGGCCGTAAGCTCGTTCTTCGTCCATTGAACCACCCTAAACGAGTAGAGCAGAACCGGGACGGCAAGCATGTTAGTCGCAGATAACGTGTTCAACGCCGCCAGATTGGAAGACCAAATCTGTCGAAGAAGATGCTTGCATCTGCTTCGGAGAGACTCCTTCACTGATGTTGCGTCCTGAATACAGCTTTGAGGCACAGCCAGGTATGTACAGGTCTCTCCAGTGTTAAGTTTGCTTTTACCAGAGGCATAGATCTTCAGGCCATTCATATAAAGTACATGAGTGACCTCTTGCTCGCGCTGGTTAGTGTCGCCACAGAGGTATCCCAAAGAATTTCGTAGTGCGAGAGATAGAGGCAGAAGTGTAACGCAAAAAAGCAAAGGGCTCATGGTATCGCCCTGAAAGACGTCCCTATGGAAGGTGACGTTGTTCATTGTCACACGATAACTTCCAAATAAGATAGTAAATCTAGTTTTCCAAAGAGGCATCAATTTCTCTATGCATCTCACTATGTGTGGATGCACCTTCAAGCTTTCCAACAGACAGATGATAAGCCTATGAGAGGCTGAATCGAAAGCTTTCCGGTAGTCAATCCAGGCAACTGACAGGACGCGCTGGTGGACTGCAGCGTCTTTACAGACACATCTGCCAATTAGCAGGTTCTCTCGACAGCCTGCTACACCTTTTTGCCAGCCACGTTGTTCGTACATCTCACGCCACAAATCCTGTTGTTTAGGACAGCTGCAAAGATCTTATACAGTGTGTTCAAACAAGTTATTGTCCAAACACCAGCCACTGTTGAATGGGCGTCTCTGACTTTAAATATGTGGTGAATATGCGGGCCGAAGTTGGTGTGTAGAGGTAAACTTCTTCTAAGTGCTTTTTTCACCTCTTCGGCAGTAAATTGATGGAGATTCTTCCTCAGATTTTATGAAGTTGTCGCAAAACTCCTTGAAGCGGATGATATTGTCAGTATCTTCTTTTAACTTTAGTGTTTTCGGAATCTTGTATACCTCTCTCCAAAAAGTCTCTACCTCGTTGGGCTTGGGTGATTTTTTGACAGAAACAGGGTGATCACTGAAGAGGCGAGATGGGTCAGCGACAAACTTTTGATTCACCCTGATCCACCTCATCCTCTTATGTAGTCTCCTCCTTGCGTCAGATAAAAGCCGTATTTTGTCAACAATATGCAATATATTCTTGTTCAGTTGATGTAAGCGTCTTTTGGTCTTTTGATCCATCGTCGGTTTGAGCCAATTTAAACCAGAAATACGAAGAGATCCAAAACAGCGTAGAAGTGGCTAGGTTTTTTAAGTACCTTGCATTCGGTCACACAGTCAGGAACTGCTGCGGTTCCGATAGGAAAGAATCCTGCTGGAAGTGTGGCGAACCCGACCAAAATTACAGAGTGTGTTACAAGGAACCCAAAAGCATGACATATGCCGACCTTTCCCTAGCTTCAAAGAGGAGCTAAGGAAGAGTGCTAATGGATGCCAGTCATAAGTTACTACAAGTCAAGGCAGACAGAGGAAGCTGGAAATACTGCTCTTCAGCGAGCAATTAAGGAAAGCAGACATTTCTATCTTTCTAAATGACTCAATGGAAACACTTCTGAAAGGGCTGGTCCTTCAGAGGATGGAGAGCCACATGACTGGAGAATGTAGGTTTTTTTCGTAAGGACTCTGCAAGGGACACTTGACTTCTGACGTACCTGCTTCGTATAGTCTGTGATCCCTTTGTATGGAACGTTATGTAGATGACTTTCTAAGGCACTGAATTGGTAGGATTTGCAGATGATACTTATATCGTATCCACAGCAGAGAATGTCGACATGCTCCAGTTAACCCTCTGGCACTGGCGCGTACTAGGCGAAGTAGATCGCCGGCGGACGGTATGGAGTGCCGCCCACACGGAATCGACAACTTGTTCCATAATAGGAATGTTTTTTTTTAGTTTTGCACAAAAATTAACATACCACCTAATTTGACATTAAGAATAACCTCCTTAGGAATTGCGGAAACATTTGTTTGTTTATTAAGTAGATAGGTTATTTTACCCACGGCGGGCGGTACGAAGTGCCCAGAGCACGCACCTTCTCTCTTCACGAGATCATTGCCGACTGTAAAGAGCATAATGGAAGCAGGAAGGAGTATGAGGACATATTATGATAGTTGCTTGAAAGATACCTAAGCACGTTTTAGCGGTACTTTGGCACACTAGAGAATAATCATAATTCTTTATCGGAAAGCGACATGGTATGCCGCCCGCCAGTGCCAAAGGGTTAAGGGTCAACGAGATACTGAAATGAGCTATCAGCGGGCTTGATGACAAAGGTCTTTGAATGGAGCTTAACCAAACCAAAGCAGTGCTAGCGACGGATAGGAGGTTCTTTAGGAGCTCTCTAATCGAATTGAAGGGCATGGATATAAAGTGGATAAGCCATATCACCTATCTGGGTATGGATGTGGATGGGACACTTAACTTCCGGAAGCACATGGTAAATGCCATAAATAAGGCAACTGAGAGCGAAGGAAATATCTCTAAACTAATGCCAACGTGGTAGCATCGAGAGAAGCAAAAAGAAGAGTTATCGTGTACGCGTTTCACTCGAAGCTGCTGTATGCAGTACCAGTGTTTGAACCGGTCATGGCGAATTGTTCCATATGAAACATGCTATCGGCAAAGAGAGGAGTGACACTTCGAAGCGGCTCGATATATAGCACAGTATGCAGACAGAGCCAGACTCAGCAAAAGTGGCAGGAATGCTAGCTGACAGCACTCATAATGGAATCCGAGGACGATTGACGGAGCATAGAGACATTTATTGTCAAAAGTCCGAGACAAAATCTTCGAGAGTCGCCGATCTGGTAATAACGGGTGATTTTGACTCTCGCAATCAGCTTCCTAAGGCAAGGTGCGAGCGACTGCGTCCATGGCTCATCAGGAAGTGATATCTCGAGCGGCCTCCTGCGATACCTGGCGTCCTTCCAGTGTATGATGATTGAAGAGTCGTTAACGGGAATTTAAATGGGGCTTCTGCTCACGAAATTTAAAGCCTTTGTGCGGTAACGTCAGTTGATCCATAGGCCTAGACCTAGAAAACAAAGATTTAGGTTCAGTCTGTATATCCAGATTCGTTCTGGAAAAGTCCGGCTAAACGTTTTTAAAAGACTTGCCATTTTTCCTCTAGTCAAAAAAAAAAGAGAGAAGGAGAGAAAATAATATTCAATAATATTTACCAGAAATTATTGTATTAACGTCAAAGAATTAGGATTACCGAAATTAGAGAAAAAGTTTGAATAATCCTTCAAAATCCATATTATGAAAGAATGGAAAACATGTGCCTTCTTCTATCTATAATTTTGCAACCATCTTTATTGCGCACTCTCGACTGCGTAAATACGTAGATTTTCCCAGACTGTCTGGGTCTTCGTTCAATATCAGCGCCCTATTTTCAGTTCACTAATTTAAAAATATTCCGTCAAACCGAATTCAAAATATTGACAACTTTTCTGCAATACATCGTGGACTGAATTTGCTTTCTTACGTGAATATTTTATGCTGAATAGAAAACTTTTTGTTTGCAGCCTATTACTGAGAATTAGAGGAATCGTTTGCATTTACTAATAAATAGTTTGAAATCGTTTATAAATGTAATTCAAGATCTGTAAAACTTTGGTAACCGTTCAATCAAATTTTAGATAAAAATTATATATTGGGATCTATAGTGTGCGATCGTCAATATATATAAAGAAATAAGCATAATGTGCCTTACAGCATCTACGACATCTTGATTTTGTCATATTGTGCCCTGAGAAGTTGCATTTTATGCATATTCATATGCACTTGCATTTATGTACATATCGTAGTTTGCACAGGGAAAATCGCTGCATCGCTATCGTCTGGTCATTTCATCGATGCGCCGCGATGACGGCGGATGATGACTTTGATTCGCAAACATGGACCCCAATTACATGGGATATCTGCACGCTAGCTGACCATGCATTAGCTGCATCAACAATGCATTATTCAGTGCATACACATTGTCTGTTGACATATTTGGTCGTTTCATAATATGATTGCTGCGATATTATTTCGTGTATATACTAAATTTGTATATGTGTGAGCCTGTGAGGGCGAGAGGGATTTTGAATTTTCAACGAGTTGAATCCCAATCGTTGGCTTCATTACACGAATGGAGCGGGGCAATCTTGGTACGCGTAAACGAGTTCTGTGACGAACCAAGTGATCGATTCGATTACACGAATAACATAGGTGATGCGCGTTCTCGCCGAAATTTCTAGTACTTCCAATATAAATTGTAGAAATGCAGATTACTTGAGAGTACTTTAAGCTTGCATATAACGTTACTGTCCAAGTAACAGCACTTTAGTTTGTTCTGCCTTTTATTTTATCATTATTGGCCAAATTAGTGATGCTGTTCGATACGAGACTGTCTCGATATCGTATCGAAAAATCTCAGTTTTTTCTCGTATCGGTATCGGTTTCTGAGACTCTAGTCTCGAGTTTGTCTCGTACCGTTTTGGTGTCGGAGAACCGATATATCGCTCTTTTCTGGTAATTTAGAATTCTGAAGGTTCAAGTGAACAAAATATATTTTCCCGATTCATTATAAGTTCCTTTAATAATATTATTATTTTCAATTTAATGAACCATTATATATTTGCACTGATTTTAGATTAGAAAACAATTAATAAAGAAGGTCGTTTATTTGAACGTTAAGAACATCAAGCATATTCCCTTTCAGTTTTTTTAGCTTTAAAACTTGTAAAACTTCTACATTTCTTTTAAAGAAACACGAATGTTTCTAAAAAATTTTGAAAAACTTTTGAAATTACAAAAGCGGAGTATGTGAAGATGTCTCAATATAAAAATACAATTTTTTATTCTAGTAGAAGTGTTGCAGTACGGAACTGGATAACCAACAACATTGGAATATTTGAAACAACGAAAAAAGATCCTGTAAAATCGAAAACATCATTAAAAGATGAAGCAAGTATCCGGTTCCGAGCTAAAGTAGTGCTAAATTTAGGTCGAAACAGTTTTATTACAAAAAGTTATCCTTGTCCGATGGAGTGGATGTTGAAGTTGACAATCTCAAAGTTACACTCAGCTAAAATTGGAGCAGTCTCGATTGCAGATTGTGATACAAAATTTAATGTTACTGTAAAAAAAAGAAAGAAAGTGGTCCCGAGATATGAACATTGTGCATACGGGTAAATGGAGTTTGTTGTTAAACACTCAGCTGATTTCGAGAAAAACCCATGAAAATTTGGAGATTAAAATGTCATGAATTTGTAACATCGGCTTTAATTAGCAATTAAAAATGGTATTTTCAATTTTTTGCGAAAATAAAAACTTATTCCCGGGATATGGGTATGCTGAACGGTAATATCAAAAAAGTTTTATCCAAACAAATGATTTATATTCCGATAAAATCAAAGTTGAGGATCGTTATATCACAGTCTGGCAGACATGTTTTTGCTAAAATCCTAAAAAATGAGAAAATATATATTATTTCTTTAGTAATCAGATTATAAAAATTTCAAGAAATATCAGTAAAGTAAAATTGTATTAAAAATTGTGAATGATAATGAAATTATATTTTAAAACAATACTTTTACCGCAATAGGTAATAGATTTTTTAAGAATTTTTGATGCAATAAACCCGTTTTTTATCAAAATGGTGGTTATCTTGTTTTGTGCGGCTACTTTTAAGTTATGCTTTTCGAAATGAGTGAATTATGAATGAGTTTCAATAGAAAGATTTTATTTATTTTTGCCGTGAAATGTCAATTTTTATTTTTATTTTGGTAATTAGAAATTTCACAGTTTTCTGATTTTTGTCTATATATTTTTCAATAATTATTGTGAAGTTAATATTAACATAAGTAAGTCAAAAAACTTAAAAGGAAGTAAATTGTATAAGATTACCACCAACTATGTCTTCTAATAATAACCTATTATTCATATTAAAATAGAATAGTACAATACAGTATTGGGAAAAACGTCTTTATTATATAAAGGACTTATAACTTTTGGAAAAGGGAAAGTTTTTCAATTTGAGTAGAAAATAATTTGTCATACAGAATACACATTTCGAATAACTATTTATTTGTTAAAACTTTGTGAATACTCTCATTCTAGCGGGAAAGAGATTCTGAGATATGAGAACCAGGATGATAGGTATTATCCTATTACCATTTTGATTTTAAAGTATAAATATAATTTTCCTACGATTTTGCAGAAAATTCAAAAAGATATCTAAAGATTTCAGATATGTCGAAAATAAATCCAGGAAATTCGAAAAAAAATTTTTTATGTTTTATAGGATGTTACAATATCTGAGGAATAATTGGAGTCAGTTTGACCTTTTAAACTTCAGGACTTTTAGAAGTTTGGAAGAAATAATGAAATATTTTATACGTTTCCGGAAATGTTTTTATATTAAAAATATTTTCAATCTCTTCAAAAATGCTAAAATCCCTACACGTCCTTTAAACTAATTCGAATTTTTCTGCAAAATTGTGAAAAACTTTCAATATTACTGAAATTGCACTTCCATATTTCCACAAATCTTTTAGATTTTTTTGCGATATTTTTAGGATTCTTTTTAAATCTTCTCAAATTTTCTTTGACAATTAATTAGTCAAAATGAAAAATCATTTCAAATTTTTAGATGAATCTTAAGGGAATATTTGTATTCTCTTGAATCATTTCAAAATTCTTAAATAGTTTTTTTTTGAAATGTTCAAAATCCTATATTCGATTAAAAATTGTGTTGCATTCTCTTCAAATCATAAATAATCTTAAAATTTTTTTAAAACGTGGAAACATTGAAAATATCTTTTCAAATAATTCGAATTATTCCTGAAATGTAAACAAAATCTGAAAAATTAAAAACATTACAATAAGATCTTCCAAATTCTTTTTGTGGCAAGTTTGTAAATGTTTGTAAACCTTTTTTAATCTTTTTAAATATTCCCTTCAAATCAATGTTTCAAAAAAAAAAAAAAAATAATCATTTTAAGTTTTGCTAGGAAACTTAAAAATACGTTTCATTCTCTTGAAATCTTTCAAAGAACGTGCGAAGCTTCTAAATGTTTTGTTCTCTATCTTCAGAAATGTACTTTTTGTTTTAAATTCCTAACATTCTTTTAAACTAACTCGAATTTTTCTAAAAGTTTGGAAAAAGTTTCAAAATTACCAATCTGCCTTTAAGTCTTCCATATTTTTTGCGACATTTTTAGAAATTATATTTTTTTCAAAACGTCGAATCATTTTAAATATCTTTTAAAATATTTCGAATTTCTCCTGAAATTAAACAAAAATCTGCATAATTAAAAACATTACCTTATTAGAATCTTCCAGATTCGTTTTTTGACAAATTTGCAAATCTTTTGAAATTAATTTTTCAAGAAAGAAAGAAATATTTCAAAATTTTCAAGAAAAGTGAAGACAATTTTTCATCGTCTTCATTCATTTTATTGAAAACTTTTCAAGTTTTCAATTATTCTTTATTCATTTTAAAACTTTCCAATAACTTTTAAACTTACACCAATTATCATATAAATAAGCTAATTCAATCATACTTTTTAAAGAAATTATTATTATTATTATTCATAATAATAATTTCTTTCCAAACAATTGAGGAGGTACGGTCGCGCATACTATCTGCAAAAAGTTAGTCCTAAGTCTATGTCGGAAAATAATACTGTTTGAGTGATATAAGTTTTACTAACCCTTAAATGTATACTATGTAGCTTATTTACGTCGAACAAAGACAAAAATGAATTGATTATGCCGGTATAATGTCTTATTGATTAATTTCCTGTCATACCTAAGAGAACATTTTTGGCTATGATTGTACACTACGCATAGAGATGTTGTGTATGCAGACGAGTTCACACTAAATCCTCAAGATCTCAGCGTAGACGCGGCAACGTCGCATTTTTCATGGTGTCTGCTTTGAAAGTTGTGCTCTTTGACATCAAATGAAAACGTGAAATTTGTTGAAAATGACAGATCGATTAGTAGTTAAAGGTAAATTTATAACAAACAAAACTTCTCATAAAAGATTTAAAACTGTTGCGCATGCGCTAGACCCGCTAGGCGCTCCGACAGCGTTGCCTGATAGCTACCACGTCCATGATTCATTTTTCGAATAATTCAAAATTCGCAAACTTTGCATACCTCTCATCCTCAAGCTACGAGGACAAAAATTCTGACATTTTTTTTAATCTTCATGAAACGCCCTTCTAACATATATTAGTTTTTGAAAAAAATGGTAAGAATAGTTTACGAGTTGGAGTTCGAAATGTAACATGTTCCCATGCTTAGGATAGGCTTTACGTGTATAAGGGTTCAATATTGATCTTAATTATCTCAGCTTAGAAGAGGACAATATTTTTAAAATTTCGCAAACGTTTAGATAACATTCCAAAGAATCTATAATCAAAGTTTAAACAGATCCGTAAGAAAAGTGTGTTCATGACCGTACCTCCTTAATGTATCAGAAATAAGACGACCCTTTGGCGAAATAAAAATGATATAAAATATGATTAGTAGCATTATTAGGTCACGCGATTGTAGATTTACGTAAAATCGGTTTCATGCAGAATAGAAGTTGAGAAATATCTTTGCGCCTCTTCATGAATAAATAAAAAGAAAGGGAATAATTTATTGTAATAAAAAATTTCGTTCGAAGAAAACAAACTTTTATCTGTCCATGTCAAAGATTTGATTTAAAAATTCAATTGAAACAAGTTTAGGTTTTTTTGATTCAACCAAATAGGGGTTAGCTCCTCACAGCTCCTTTATCCGGTACCTGCGGCCGGCCACTCGGCCAGCCTTACTCTGTCTTCTATTGTGAACAAGGAAAATCCGATCTGGTCGGCTTAGCTCGGAATTCCGATACGATACCGATATGAGACGGAACTTTTCGATATTTTTCCGATACGACACGAAACCGAGCGATACAAATCCGAGACTGGAAGGTGAGTATTGTATCGGTATCATCTCAGTATCGGAAAATATCGTTCGGCGGCATCACTAGGTCAAATCGTTAAGAATTTTGAATCAGAATTATGACATTCAAAAATAAACTCCTGGTTTATTTTACGAAAGTACGATTAAGGGGAATGTACCCCTTATACGTAAAAGAAAAGGAAAATAACTATTCCCGGTAAGGAGGCTTGCATTCAAAAGTATTAAAAATTTCAATATCTAGGAATGACATTTTTGTCCTTTTTTAAATCCTCGATAGGCAGTGACAATATTTAGATTCAAATCCCTTTCTCAACTAATCGAAACTGTCAAACTTAACCTAAAATAAATGCAAACACCCATCTTCGTTTAACGCATTAGAAGTCGCTTCAAAAGCATAAAATTTTCAAAATCTAGTAGGATTTTGCATAACAATACATCACTTTATCACAAAACTCTCGCTTTATTTAAATGCGATCAATTAAAAAGATATAAAATCATGATAAACAAATTTAAAAAATTAGTTTTTATCACAGCTACCTATGTAACAATTAATCTTGGCAACGCAAAATGACTAATACTGTGTTTGTCAATGTCTTTAACCGCATTATTATTCAAAAAACAGCAAAAAAGAACAGCGAAATGTCTAAATTTAAAAGGGAATTCCAATGTTATCTTTTATGGTTGATTTTAGGTATCCAAAAGTATTCAGAATAATATTTTCGCCACTGGGTAGTTTAAGAGATAACTTCTACTGCTAGTGTGATTCAAAACGCGAGGGCAAAAATGGTATCGAAAATAATTCAATAATTGTCGCGTCAACATTGAACAGGAAATTTTTAAATACTTTTCAATGCAAGCCTTCTTACCGGGTTGGCATATGTGACCGTCCGCGAAGAAAGAGATCTAATGCGTTAAAGCTGAATTTTACAGGAAGGGCGATCGTAGCAGAGTCCGCAAACCAGCATTTGGGTAGTGGGGACGCGTCTACCAAAAGCACCCCCTCCACTTACCACTGCACTTTTATGCACGAGCCAGTGGAGCTCACGGATACGTCGCGTATAGCCGTAGCTTCTGGTTCGGTCTCCGCATACGCTTATTATGCCTATGTCTGTAGCTTAATAACAAGAAAAGTAATTAAGTTAAATATTTCTGGTTATTGAAAATGAAAGAGTAACTCAGGAACTATCGGTTGGCGTAAGAAAATGAAATTAGATTTTTTCCACATTAGGTCCCTTTCTTCCCGAACGGTGACATATAATTATCCCAATAATCGAAAAAATATATTAGTAATAATTTCCAACAATATTTCCAAAAATTATTTAATATTTTTGTGTAGTAGCTTATTTTTTAACATTGTTCAGAATATGGCATGGCAGAGTGAACAAAAGATTAGGTGACTTATCCGAACTACAGATATAGCTTCAAGATTGATCTGTAATTACTGCTGAATTATAAAGCTTGAAGCCTTATCTTTTATAATTACAGAGAAACATGAAGATCTAACATCTTTCATTGAATCCTCGGTATTAAATAATGAACATAAGTAATATAAGAGTGAATTTTAGAAGTAAAGGAATAATTCATTTTCACGATCAAATTTTTGGGCTCGGACTTAGACTGCCGTAGGATTGGATTGCTTCATGTAGACCACGAACGTTTGCTAGTTGCCATTACATAACTTACCCTGTTTTTAGTTGTTACAATTAGTACTAAATGTAACAGTATATTGTGTACCGAGGCCGTAAAAAGACTTCGATTCCTCAGTGCACATGGTATTTTATGTAATAAGAGTACGTTCACCGAGTTTGCTAATGAAATTAAGTCTAGACCGGTAAATTACCGCACCGCCAACAACGACCAACTTTGTTGCTCCAAAACTACGTCCAGGAAGCAAGGAAAACATACTCGTGTTACATGAATTCCTTAGTACTCTTTCAGAAATAACATGGAAATGGATTAGGGGAATCCGTTACGAAGTGGATGGAAAAACTTTTGAAGTCATGAAATTGATAAATGGTGAACAAGTGGAGAAAGTATTATTATTATTATAGATTAGCAGTTCGAACTCGAAAGTTCATTGCCTCATCTACCGGAAACCGCCACGCATCTCTATCCTGTGCATCCTCCATCCAGTTTAAGTAATCATGTCCT
The DNA here is from genome assembly GCA_932066315.1 of Andricus coriarius. Taxonomy (NCBI): domain Eukaryota; kingdom Metazoa; phylum Arthropoda; class Insecta; order Hymenoptera; family Cynipidae; genus Andricus; species Andricus coriarius. The sequence goes on from CAKNWT010315026.1 coordinate 14,292, forward strand.
AGTTCTTTTAGGTCATCCCTTACATTTTTCTCCCATCTGGTTCTCGGTCTGCCTAAAGGTCTCTTACCAATCGCTTTCCCTCTTAAAACTTGCGCCACTGTTCTTTCATTGCCCATTCTTGCTACATGTCCCGCCCATCTCAATTTACGCGCTTTCATTACTCTATTAATATTTGCTGACCCGTAGAGATCATGCAGCTCTTCATTATGCAGTTTTCTCCATTCACCGGTCTCTTCGTCCCTCTTTGGGCCATAGATTTTTCTCAGTACTTTGTTCTCAAAAACTCTAAACTTATTCTCGTCTCCTTTCGTCAGTGCCCACGTTTCGCACCCGTACATGACGACCGGCATTATTATCGTTTTGTAAATTCTTACTTTGATGTTTCTAGATAGCGATCGCGATTTTAGTAGCGTATTTGCTGCATAATAGCACCCATTGCCAGCGTGCTGCCGCGCGTTGATTTCCGTTTTAGTGTTATTTTTGCTAGTTAGAATAGACCCGAGGTATTTAAACTCGTTAACCCTTTCGAATTTCATATTTCCGGCCATTAGATCCCTGTATTGATTACTTTGTTCGTATCTGTCGACGGTCATATATTTTGTCTTCGATTCGCTAACTTCCAAACCGATATCTTTGGCTTTTGTGATCAAGATTTCCGCATTTTTAGCTACTGTTTCTTTATCATCCCCTAGTAAGTCGAGATCATCCGCATATCCAAGAATTTGTATTATCCCATTGAGGGTAGCACCGGTCGGATTCACCTGCACTTGTCTGACCACGTATTCCAAAACTAAGTTGAAGAGGACGCACGAAAGTGAATCGCCCTGTTTCAGGCCATCGCGGATCGAAAACTCTTCAGATAAACTTCCGTTTACACGTATTCTACCCCTACTGTCGCTTAAGCAGATTTCGATAAGTCTAACCAATTTTCTTGGCACACTCAAGAACTCTAGGATCCAGTACATTCGTGCGCGTATAACAGAGTCGT
>CAKNWT010315028.1:0-11705 GCA_932066315.1 Andricus coriarius
GCCGCCTGAACCGTTTCCAATTAGAATGCATAATATTGCGCAATATACTCGACTGAGTACTCGCGCACTGCTGTCCTTCCGAGGGGAGAGTCGCAACCCTCTCTCGCCCTGCGTTCTGAGAAACTGCGTGGGCCAGCAGTTTCTGTGTTTTAAAGAAACTTACCCTTTTTCAAGTTTTTTCGCTTGAATTATATTATTATATTTTCGGTTCGGAATTAATCTCATTTGGTTAAAAATTCGAGTATTTGGTACAAAATTGTATTGCTTTGTTTAAAATGCAAGTATTTTGTTAAAAAGTAATCTCTTTTATCAAAAATTCAGATACTTGTTTTAAAATTAAACTACTTTGTTAAAAATAAAAAAATTAATTAAAAAATCATCTTTTGGTCTTCTCTTAAAAATTAATTTTTTTAAGATTCATCATTTTAGTTGATAATTCATCCCTTTTCTTAAAAATGTAACTATTTTGTTGAAATTTCTTTTTGCAGTTGAAAATTAATTATTTTAACTAACAATATAACTATTCCATTTTCGGTTGAAACTTGATATTTTTAATTGAAAATTGATATTTTTATTAAACATTGATCTTTTCTAGTTGAAAATCTATGTATTTTGTTAATAATTCGTCTTTTTTGGTCGTAAATTAATCTGGTTTGGGCAAGGATTCAACAATTTGTTAGAAAAATGAACTATTCGGTTGAAAATTAATTTCTTTGGTAAACATTAAACTATTTTTATGAAAATTTAACTGTTTAGTAAAAAATTAATTTGTGTGAGAAAAATTTTTTTGGTGTAAAAATTCATTCGTTTTGTAGATAATTCGTCCTTACGACTGGAAAATTCAATAATTTTGAGAATTCATACATTTTGTTGAAAACTTGTGTTTTTTAATGGAACCTTAATTTTCTTGCAGGGACAATTATTGAAGTATTCCATTTTTAGAAAATTTATCTTCCGGGTTGGAAAATCATCTTTAAGGTTGAACTCTTTTGTTTAAAATTCATAATTTATAAGATTCATCATTTTAGTTAAAAATTCATCTCTTTTGTTAAAAATGTAACTATTTTGCTGAAAATTAGTTTTCTTTCAGTTGAGAATTAATTTTTTTTAACTAATAATGTAACTGTTCCATTTGCGGATGAAAATTGATATTTCTTATTGAAAATTCATCTTTTCTAGTTGAAAATTTATGTATTTTGTTAAAAATTCGTCCTTTTTGTTCGAAAATTATTCTGGCATGGTTGAGGATTCAATAAGTTGTTATAAAATTAAACTATTCGGTTGAAAATCAATTTCTTTATTAAAAATTAAACCATGTTTGAAAAAATTCATTTTTTTGGTAGAAAATAACTTTTTTGTTAAAAAAATTTATTTTTGGGTTGAAAATTCAATCGTTTTGTTGATAATTCGTCCTTATGGCTTCAAAATTCAACAATTTTGTTGGAAACTAATGTATTTTGTTGAAAACTTGTTTTTTTTTTTAATAGAACATAAAACTTCTTGCAGGATAATGAATCTTTTAGGTTGAAAATTTAACTATTTGGTTGAAAATTCATCTTTTTTACTCGAAAATTTAACTACTTGGTTGAAAGTTGAACTAGTATTTTAAAAATTCATATTTTTAAGACTCACCTCCTTGGTTCAAAATTCAACTATTTCATTTTCAGAAAATTAATCTTCCGCGTTGAAAAATCATCTTTTGAGTTGAACTCTTTTGTTGAAAATTCATTATTTCTAAGATTCATCATTTTAGTTGATAATTTATCTCTTTTGTTGAAATTGTAACTATTTTGTTGAAAATTCGCTTTTTTCAGTTGAGAATTAATTTTTTAAACTAACAATGTAACTATTCCATTTTTGGTTGAAAATAGATATTTTTCATTGAAAATTGATCTTTTCTAGTTGAAAATTCATGTATTTTATTAAAAATTCGTCTTTTTTGGTCGAAAATTAATCTGGTTTGGTCCAGGATTCAACAACTTGTTAGAAAATTAAACTATTCGGTTGAAAATTAATTTCTTTGTTCAAAATTAAACTATTTTTAATACAATTTAACTTTTTGTAGAAAATTAACTTTTTTGTCAAAAAAATTAATTTTTTGGTTAAAAATGCAATCCTTTTGTAGATAATTTGTCCTTACGGCTTCAAAATTCAACAATTTTTTTGAAAACTCTTCGTTTTCAAAAAAGATCTACAAATTTATTAGATCACTGTTTGATAGGATGCGTAGTTTTTATTTTATTCATAAAAAACAACAATGAAAAAAAATTAATTTCTGAACAAACGATACAAGCGACATTGAAAATAAAAGAATTAAATTTTTGAAAAAACGACGCAAGGTAAAAAGAAAAATTATGAACGAAAGTTGTACACCCAAAAAAGATCTGTAAATCATTTAATTAAATTTTATTAAATCATTTTTTGATATGACGAGTAGATTTTCTTCTAATTGTAAAATATAGGACTGAAAATAAAGAAATTAAATTGTTGGAAAAGCGACACGAAAGACGAAAAATAAATTAGTGGACAGAAGTTGTTCAAGCAAAAAAGGTCTACAAATTTGTTATACATTTTTCCTATAAGAATACATTAGATTAGATCTACACATTTTCTTAAAACCACTTCAATCTAGGATGCATATTTTTGGCTTAAATCGTAACAAATAACATTGAAATTAAAAAATTAAATATGTGGAAAACCGACACAAGTGGCAATACAATTTTTAATAACAAAATGTTTGTCTCATGGAATGCGCATTATGAAAATGAAAATTGAAAAATTAATTCAATTGTTGGGGCCTATAAAACAAATTTATTCATTGGCATCTAACAACAGCAAAAAATCCGATTTATCGGATAATGTCGAAACGACTGGACATTCCCGAAAAGTAAAATACTTGACACTGTAATATTCAAGAAAAAGAAAATATTCCAAAGAGAAAATTCCCGAAAATAAAAAAAAAATTCCTATATCTTAAAAAATTATGAAAAATTTTAAACTTAAGATCGAAAAGAAATATATTTTATCATGAATAATTTTATGAAAAAGATTCACAATTAAAAAAACAGAATTCGAAACATAATTGCTTTTGCTAGTGAAGAAATTAAAAAATTTGAATTAACCTTTAGCTGGCACCCATATTTAAACGTAACATAGCTGGTACACTGGGCTTAAATTTAATATTTATTATGAAAATAAAAATGTCGAAAACGACCCAAAAAAATGTTTGAAAAAATTTGAAAAATTTGAAACTTGAAAATTCGAAATTTGAAAAAATAAGCAACATTTTCAAGTCATAAATGGTCATAAACTGAGGTTTAATCGGCTTGGGCTCAATCTAAATCCAGTGTGCCAGCTAAGGGTTGAAAAATCATGCAAATATTTTGCTCTTATGGAAAACATTTTTTTCGTGACTTAGGAACTTTTTATTTTTTTGTCGATTTTTTAACACTTTAAACACACGAAAACATTTTTTGCCATGAAACAAAACTAAGAGAATGTTGCTTAGATTCAAGATTAAGAAATTTAAGGTTCGAAATATTCAACTTTTTCCAAAAACGTGTGCTGTTTATACAATAAAAATGATTTTTTTCTCATTTTTGAAAAATTCTTAGCTGAACAAAATTTTGTTTTATTACTTTCTCATTTTTGATTACTGTATACTGTATTTTATTATTGTATTACTGTATACTAGTTTGATTAATAACGTGGTAGAATAAAAAAATAATTTGTAGCAGTATAGTGGAGCATAGAATCATTTAATTCTGAAAATCTGTGAAATCAATTATAAAACCAAAATGTTCATCTAAAAATTGTATTTTGCAATAGAAACATTTGTAAAACTTATTTCTGTTTCTTTAAGAAAAAGCTTGAATTAAATACTAAAAAAATTATATTCGAAGCGACTAGACAAATGGTGAAAATAGACTAGTACCGAATTTCGGGATGACTAACATTTTTGGTAATTTTTGTCTAGTTAAAAGAAGAAATTTCATAAAATGCATTATTTTCGGGATGACTAGACGAATGGTGAAAATAGTCCACTCCTCCCGAATTTCGGGATGACTAGCATTTATCTTGATTTCCGGCTAGTCGTCCCGAAATTCGGGATGACTAGCCAAAAATTAAGAAAAATGATATTTATCCCGAAATTCGGGACGACCAGACACAGCCTTAAAAAATATTATAATTCATTGTCTTTAAACTAAATATTTTCTGAAATAAAGGAAAAAAGGATCTTGTTTAATTTTCCCATACGGATAAAATTTATATTTAGTATAACAATAATTAACTATTGCAGCTGAAACTAATTGTTCGCCTGTTATTGTTGGGGTGAGAAATTGCCTCGATAAGATGTGCACGTGGCAGTCAACCCTTAGCCGCTAGTAATAATTAATCCCAGTATCTGAGGGTCAAATTCAATCAATCACAATGATAAGGACAAATTTCAATTACCCCCTCCCCCCTTTTGCCCACGAAGGGTTACTTACTCTCCGTTTTCTGAAAATTTTAAATATACCTTTCTTTTTCCCCCAAAAAGTAAAGTAACCCAAAATTTTCTCCAAACTGGAGAAATAGGACGATTTTTCATGAAAATAGGGAAATAAATTCTTTTAGATAAAATTAATATACACACCATATTCAATTTAATATGAAACGCTTAAAAATACTAAGATTTCAAGTAGAAATATATTGAATTTCCAACGAAATAGTTAAATTTTACACCAAACAAAATTTGTTCAGAAAATATATGAATTTTCAACACAAAAAACGAATTTTCAACAAAATAAAAAATTAATTTGTAACCGAAAAGTTGCATTAACAAAAAAAAGTTGAACATTCAAGCAAAATAGACGACTTTACAACAAAATAGTTGAACTTTTGATTAAATAGTTAAATTTTCAAATCAGAGAGACGAATTTTTTCAAAACAGTTGAATTTTTAACCAAAAAGTTTTGTTTTCACTCAAAAATGATGAATTTTGAACCACTAAAGTAAGAGAGGAGTCTTCAACCAAATAAATAAAATTTCCATCAATAAACATGAATTTTCAACCAAATTGTTAAATCTTCAACTAACAAAAATTAATTTTTTAACCAATGAGACAAATTTTTAACAAAATACAGGAATTTTCCACTAATAGTTGATTTTCTAGCTTGTAAAGGATAAATTTCCAACCAAAAATGGAATATAAAAATTGTCAGATATAAAATTAATTTTTATGAAAAACACAATTATTAACAAAAAATTTAAATTTTTAATCAAAGAGTTGAATCTTTAAAAAATGAATTTTAAACACAGTAGTTCAATTTTCAACCAAATAGTTGAATTTTCAACATAGAAAAAGATGAATTTTTAATCAAATAGTTCAATTTTTAACTAAAAAGATGAATGTACCAACAAGAAAATGAATCTTCGATCAAGAAAAGATGAGTTTTAAACAAAAGATATAAATTTTCAACAAAACTGTTGAATTTTGAAGCTAAAATATCAATTTCAAACAAGAAAGTTTAATTTTCTACGAAATTGTTCAAGTTTCAATCTTGAAGATACGAGTTCTCAAACAAATAGTTGAACTTTCAAATAAATAGTTAGCTTTTCAAGCCAACAAGGAGATTATTTTTAAAAAAAGTTGAATTTCCAACAAAAAATTCGTTTTCACTCAAAAAAGATGACATTTCTACCGTACTTGTAAATGATAAATTTCGAACCAAAAATGGAATAGTTAAATTTTCAGATAAAAAGAAGAAATTTTCAACAAGAAAAGAAAAATGATGAACAAGAAAGTTACATTTTCAAGCAAACAGGTGAATCCCTAAATATAAATTATGAACAAAGTAGTTCATATTTTAACAAGGTGGTTGAATTTTCAACAAAAATAGTTTAATTTTTAATCAAATATTTCAATTTTTTACCAAGAAGATGAATTTACTACTAAGAAAATTATTGATCGATCAAAGAAGACGAGTTTTTAACAAAATATATCAATTTTCCAACAAGAAGGTTCATTATGAATCAAAGAATTAAATTTTTATCAAAATACTTACATTTTCATAAAAGTAGTTGAATTTTGATCAAAACAGTTGAATTGTCAACGTAAAATATGAATAACAAACCAAAAAGTTAGTTCTCAACCATATAGTTTAATTTTCTACCAAATTGTTGAATTTTCAAGCTAAAGAGACGCATTTTCAACAAAATAGTTGTACTTTTAACCAAATAGGTAAATTTTCAAGCCAAAAAGAAATTTTCCGAAAACAATTTAATTTTCTATTTAAAAAGTTTATTCACTCAAGAAAGATGAATTTAGAACCAAGAAAGATGATTTTTCTATCGTAGATGAATTAAACGAAAAAAAAACGAATTTTCAATGTAATATTTGAATCTTCAACCAAATAGATCAATTTTAAATCAAATAGTTGAATTTTCGCCAAAAAAGATTGACTTAACAAAAATGAATTTTCTACAAAATACATGAATCGTCTACCAATAGTTGATTTGTCAACTTGTGAAGGAGAAATTTCCAACCAAAAATCAAATAGATACATTTTTAGATAAAAAACCTAATATGTTACAACAAAAAAAAAAAGAATGATGAAAGAAAAGTTAAATTTTCAACTACAGATGTGAATATTTAAAAAAAAATTACAGAGTAGTTCAATTTTTAACCTAGTAATTGAACTTTCAAAAAAAAATTCGACCAAAAAGATATATTTACCACCAAGAAAATTAATGTTCTATCAAGAACAGACCAATCTTCAACAAAATTGTTGAATTTCCACCAAAAAAGATTAATTTCTTTAAAAAAAGATTAATTAAAAAAAAGATGAATTTTCTACAAAATGCATGAATCTTCTACAAATAGTTGATTTTTCAACTTGTAAATGACAAATTCCCAACCAAAAATCCAATAGATATATTTTCAGATAAAAAACTTAATATTTAACCAAAAAAAAGAATCATAAAAAAAGTTATATTTTCAACTACGGACGTGAATCTTTAAAAAAATTAATAAATTGTTTCAATTTTTAACCTAATAATTAAAGTTTCAAACAAAATTTTCGACCAAAAAGATGAATTCACCACCAAGAAAATTAATGTTCTATCAAAAACAGGCCAGCTTTAAAAAAAATGTTGAATTATCAGCCCGAAAACATAAATTTTTTAAATAAAAAAATTAATTTTTCACCAAATAGTTAAATTTTCATAAAAATAGTTTAATTTTTAACTTAATAGTTGAATTTTCAACCTTAAGTTTGAATTTCAAACAAAAAAGTAAATTTTCAAGCTAAAAGATAATGTCCAACTAAAATTATAAATGTTTAACCAAAAAAGTGCATTTCTTACATTTAGTTTATCATTAAACCAAGTAGTTGATTTTTTAACCAAAAATAAGGATTCTCAATAACTTTTTTAATAATTAATATTTCAACCAAACGAGATTTTTATGTACAAGAAAAACAGTTGAATTAAACCAAAAAAGATGATCTTTTAACAAAATAGTTGAATTCTCAACCAAAACAGATTAATTTACAAACAGTTTCATTTTAACCAAAATGGAGAAATTTTCAACAAAACAAATGAATTTTCATCAAAAGAGTTCAAAATTCATCCCAAAAGAAGATTTTTTAACCAAGAAGATTAATTTTCCAGAAATGGAAAAGTTAAATTTTTAACCAAAGAAAAAAGTAGTTCAAAAAGCAGTTCAACTTTCAACCAAGTAGTTGAATTTTTTACCAAAAAAGATAAGTTTCGAATAAAAGTAGTTAAATTTTCTTATCAGATTCTATGAATTTAATTTTTATTTGAGCGAGACAACGAGAAAAAGGGTAAGTTTTTTCAAGACAGGAAAAAAAGAAGAATTCTTTGAGAAAGGGGGAAAGAAGGAAACAGGCTAAAAAGTGTGAAGTCTGAAATATTCAAGTGATTTTTAAACTTATTAAGTCATAATAACAAATCAGAAGACATTTTTCCGCATGAAAATTGGCATAGAAAGAAAATAAGTATTTACTAAAAGTTCTAATATTGTGGGAACGGGGGGGGGGGGGGGGTTAATTACTCCTGCAATTTGTTGTGCTCTCTCTGCAATCATATGAGTAGTATAGCTCTACGGCTCCGGGAACACTTACCTACCTATGGTAAATCTACGTTGCCGACTGATGGTAACTGCCTGATGTCGATAAATTAGCATGGAACAGAACCTTGATCGGTCAGTAAGTGTTCGCGTAGCCGTATAGCTATACTGCTCTTATGCAATTCCATGTAATCCCCTGCAATCCCATGCAATCTTTTACATTACGTTGTAATCAGCCCTTATATGAATAAATATTATAGAAAGTTTCTGATATGATTCAAAATCATTATAAAATCAGTATAGACATAAAGAATGTGTACCTATATATTGAAAGAGAGGATGCAAAAAGTAGAGGAAGTACAAACGAACGATTTATTTATTTATTTAACGTAGGATTTCGACAACTTTTAAGGAATGTCAAGGAGTTTCAGAGAATCACCACGTATTTGAAGCGATTTCTTCAAGTGTTACAAAAATTTCACGGCATTGTAGAAATTTCCAAACTTATTGGTAGAATTAAGGGTTTTCAAGGGATTTGAACAAATCTCAAAGAACTTCCATGGATCTCAAGGCGTTTAAAAAGATTCTAAGGGTTTTTCAAATATTTTAACTAATTTTAAAAGATTGCATTGGTTTTGAAGAGATGTAAAAATATTTTTACGGATTTCAAGGAATTTCTAAACATTTCGAGGGAGTTTAGAGAATTAAAAAAATTTCCAAACATTCCACAGATTTTAAGGGATTTCAACGGATTTTAAGAGATTAAAAAAATTTCAACGGATCTCAAAGAGTTTTATCGGATTTTCAAAGATTTTAAGATATTTCGAGTGAACTTGGGAAAATAAATAAAACAAAATAAAATTTGAAGAGATTCCCTGAGATTTAAAAAATTTCAAGGGATTTTAAGGTATTTCAAGAAATTTCACAAGAATAAAGGATTTCAAAGATGTATAGGAATTTAAGCAGCTTTCTTAGAGAACTTTAATCAATAAGTTTAATTTAATTTGAATTGTAGAGAATTTCGTCAGATTTTATAAAAATTTAATGGAATTTTAAACATTTCCAAACATATCAGGAGGCTTTCAGAGATGTCAAAGGATTCAAAAAAATGTCGAGAGACTTTCACGGGTTTTCAGGATTTTAAAAGGATTTTATGGGATTTCTAAATATTTGAATTAATTTAGAAAGATTTTATCGGTTTTCTAGAATTTTAAAATATTTGGACAGATTTCAAACAATCTCTAAAAGTTTCAAAGGATTTTCACGTTTTCCAAAGATGTCAACGGATTTCAAAGAATTTTGTAGGATTTCCAAAGATATCAAGAAATTTCTAGTGAATTTTGGAAAATGAATGAAATAGAATACAATTTCAAGGGATTCCTAGTGATTCTAAAGATTTCAAAGCATTTAAAGGTATTTCAAGGAATTTAACAACATTGAGCGATTCCACAGATTTCAAGGGATATTAAGGTATTTCAAGGAATTTTACATGATTTAAAGGATTTTATTAAATTTCCAAGGATTTCAAGGGACATAAAAAATACGAGTGATTAATCCGATTAAACAACATAAATTATTATTGAAACACAGGATATATTCTGCTTCTTATAAGGATAGTCATTTTTCGCTTTGGGATTTTTCGAAATAAGAATAATAATTCATTCAAAAACTGAAAAAATTATTTGTATTAAAAATTTTTTATTGCTTGCATATCTTAATCCAATATTCTCATTAATTTTTCTAATCAAAATTTAAAAAAATATATGTTTAGAAAGCTTAGATAGTACTTGCAAATCCATAAAAATGCCCAAATCTAGCAAATAAATAAATAGTTTGAAAAAGCGATTTTACGACCTCAAAAGATTTTTGATCATTTGATCAATGCTCACCGAAGAAGTAAAAGAAGATACATTTCAATATTTTGGAAAAATATGACAAAATACGAAAAGTAAAAATAATAGTTCGTTGCAGTCATCTTCATAAAATTAAAGTTTGAATACTACATTTCTTTCGGTATTTCTACTTATTCGCAATCAAAAAAAGTGCACAAAAAAGTTCTCTTTAATTTTTTTGCTCATATAATAAATTTTGGAAAATTTCATAATTGCGATTTTAATATAGATCGAATCCATTTCAAAGTAGGCAGTATATTTCCGATTTAAGGAAAAAATTTCCATGAAGTGACGAATATTTAAATTTTGAAGTCTATTAAAAAAAAACAGAATTGTTTTGATCAAAATTTCTATCGTTGTTGATCTAATTCAGTTCTTCGAGTTTTATTTTCAGATTCTGGTGAGCTTTACCGCCTTCTTTCGAAATCCGTCGGGAAATTTAAAAAACGTGAATAATTAGCAAAGTGGCGATGATTTATTTCAAAATATAAAAAGTCAATTTTCACAAAAGAATTTTTTTTCAAATTTAGCTATTCATTTATAAGGAAGGCATCTTGAAATTTTTGTGCGGGCTAAACAATTTTTGTGGTCAAGAGAATTTGTTTTCATTAAATAAAATGTTCTTGCTTTTTTGTGATATCTTTCATCGTTTACTAAAAAATTCAAAAATTATATTTTCAGAAAAGACAAAATTCTCTCGTCTTAAAAAACGGTCAAGCCCACATAAAGTTGACAGAATGCCTTCCATATATAATCAAAAATTCTTTCAAAAATATTGCAACAAATAAAAAAGGTGGGGTTTTTCAGAAAATCCGTTTTTCATATTTTCAAAATTCAAAGAGAAAGCAAATAGAAAATTATTTAGAAGTTTTTATTTATTTCATACGCATTGCTTCGATTATTGATTGGCATTTCGGTTGAGCGATTAACTTTTTGAAAAACTAGTTTTGTTAAAAGAAAAAGAAATGGTATGCAATTTGCTTTTTATGTTTGAATGTTATTTTTTTTATGTGATAATTATTTATGTAAAATTCTTTATCAAATTAAATAAATATTGAATAATAATTGTTAAATGTGAATACACTTTTGAATAACCAAGAAAATCTAAAGCTTTGGGAAATATAAAATTACGTATTGAAAAATTTATTTAAAAAAGTAATGCTCAAGCAAAACTTTACTTTTGGAAAAAAGGAGAGGTAAACTGTAACGCCTTACAAATTTTAAGGAAGTAACGGTAACGTTAACTCGTTACTTTAGACTGTTAACGTGTCAAAAATTGATATTATTCCTTTTTTTATGACCCTGAAGTTTCCTATATCTATGGATTTCAAACTTTTGTAATAAATTCTAAACAAATATTAGACTCTTCTCCGAAATATCTAGGTGAGCCTTTTTTTGACCATTCCCGAGTCGAAATATAGGTCCTCCTTTTATCCTCCAAATTCTCTATTTTCGAGAACCTAGGAGGAGCAAAAGAGGATTTATTTCAATATATTCCAAGTCCTATTTGAGTCCTCAAAATGTGCGCAAATTTCCACTTTTGCATGTTTTGAGGACCAAAAGAGGACTTGGTGAAATCCTCGTTACAATCTCGTAGGTCCTCCATTAAATTCTCCATATACTCTAATACACATGCACCGTAGAGCGCGCGCTTTTTTGCCATAAAAAAATTTTCAATTGAAATGTTCTTAATAAATAGTCACTTCTCTACGTACACACAGGTAAAATAAGTCGAACTG
>CAKNWT010315030.1:1866-14654 GCA_932066315.1 Andricus coriarius
TGAATATTATTATTATTAAATCTATTATTTAAATATTCATAAATTTTTTTTTCATAACAATTAATATTTCATTTTCTTTTTTACTTTAGTTTAAGCAGTGTCAAAGAATTTTTCAAATGTCCATCTGCCACCCTATCGGACCCTTTTGAGGCGATTCTCCACCCCAACCTTTTTCAAATCCATTTAAAACCCTCATCCGCTATCTAAACTAAAACTCGCCACCCGATTTTCAAAGAAAAGAACACTTTGAGGGTCGTCACTTCACTTAAATGAACGATAAACCATATTGACTTTGGGAAAAGTTTTGTTTTCAAGCAGACTATTAGGGTGGTACTGTACTTAAAAGTTTTTAAGGTCCTCCGAACACTGAGTGTCCGATGTTTGTAAATTAAACAATTAATTTAATTTAATTTAATTTAATTAACATAAACAAAGTGCGATTTCCAAGATGACAAAAGATTTCAAAAGTTTTCAGAGTATTTCTAGAAATTTTCAGAAAATTCAGAGTATTTAAAGAGAGTTAAAAAGATTTCACAAAAATTTCCATGCAGATTTCAAAAAAATTTCGAGTATTGCAAAATATTTCAAAATTCTTCGGAGATTTCACGTATTCGAAGATTTCAAAAGTTTCGAGAAGATTCTAAAAGATATCAGGATATTTTCAGGATTTCAAAAGATTAATTTTTGAAAAAGATTTCGAGTATTTCAAAATGTTTCTAAATATTTCAAAGATTTCTAAATATTTTGAAGGATTTCCAAATATTTTCAAAGATTTCAAAGGATTTCCAAAGATTTCAAGGGATCTCTAGAGATTTTAAGGAAATGCAGTAGATTTCAAATGATTTTGGACATTTCAAAACATTTTCAAAGATTACAAGAGGTCTAGAGATTTCAAGAATATTCAGCAGATTTCAAATGATTTTAGACATTTCGAAACATTTTCAAAGATTTTTAAGGATTTGAAGAGATTTAAGGAAAATTTAGAAGTTTTAAAAAGATTTCAAAAGTTTTCAAAACAATTTCAAGTGTTTCAAGAGATTTCAAAATTCTTCGGAGATTTTACGAATTCAAAAATGGCCAAAGTTTTGAGAAGATTCTAAATGATTTTAGAAGATTTTTAAGATTTCAAAAAATGAAATTTTTTTGTGAAGAATTCGAGTATTTAAAAATATTTCGAAGATTTCAAAATATTTCGAAGATTTCAAAATATTTCTAAATATTTCGAAAATTTCAAAATATTTCGAAGATTTCAAAATATTTCCATAGATTTCAAAGGATTTCTAAGGATTTTAAGAAAATTCAGAAGATTTCAAGTGAGCTTGACCATTGCAAAAGATGTTAAGAGATTCCAAAGGATTGATAAAGATTGCAAGAAAATTAAGTTTTTAAGAGATTTTAAAAGTCTTGACGAAAATTCAAAAAAATTTCAAGTGCTTTAAAAGATTTCAAAATTCTTCGGAGATTTGACGAATTCAAAAATTCCAAAAGTTTTCAAAAGATTCTAAGGGCTTTCGGAAGGTTTTTTAAAAATTTCAAAAGATAATTTTTTTTAAAGATTTCGAGTATTTAAAAATCTTTCTAAATATTTCGAAGATTTCAAAGGATTTCTAAAGATTTTAAGAAAATTCAGGAGATCTCAAGTAATTTTGGACAGTTCAAAAGATTTTCAAAGATTCCAAAGGATTTATAGAGATTTTAAGAAAATTAAGAAGTTTTTAAGAGATTTCAGAAGTTTTAATAAAAATTTTAAACAATTTTAAGTATTTCAACTGATTTTAAAATGTTTTGGTGATTTCAAAAGATTTCCAAAGATTTCAAAGGATTTATGGAGATTTCTAGAAAATTCAGAAGATGTCAAGTAATTTTGGAAATTTCAAAAGATTTTCAAAGATTTCAAACGATTTATAGGGATGTCAAGAAAAGTACAAACTTTTAAAGAGATTTCAGAAGATTTCATAAAATTTCAAAATATTTTGAGCATTTCAAAAGGTTTTAAAATTTTTAGAGATTTCAAAAGATTTCAAAGGGTTTATAGAGATTTCAAGAACATTAAGAACTTTTTAGGAAATTTAAAAGGTTTTCACAAAAATTAAAAAAAATTTCAACGGATTTCAAAATATTTCGGAGATTTCAAAAGATTTTATAGCATTTCTAAAGATTTCAAGAAAATTTAGAAGATTTTAAGAGATTTCCAAAGATTTCACAAAAATTTCAAATGATTAAAAATTTTGTTTGAGTATTTCAACAGATTTAAAAATATTTCAAAAATTTCAAAAGATTTTCAAAGATATCAAAGAATTTCGAAAGATTGAAGATTCATCATTTTAGTTGAAAATTCATCTATTTTTTTTAATGTTGAACTATTGTGTTGAAAATTGATATTTTTTAATGGAAAATTCTACTACTTGTGTAAAAATTGAACTACTTTGTTAAAAATGATTTTCTTTTTGATTGAAAGTTCATCTCTCTGGCTGAAAATTAAACTGTTTTGTAGAAGATTCTTTTTTTTAATCAATGTTTTAACTGCAAATTTGACTGTTCCACTTTTGGTTGCAAATTGATATTTTTAGTTTAGAATAAAATATTCGGATACAAATGCATGTATTTTATTAAAAATCCGATTTGTTTTAAAATTAACTTTTTTATGACAAGCTCTTATTCTCTGATTAAAAAATTTAACAGTTTTTAAAATTTTGTTCCACAGATTCTCATTTCAGTAAATCCGATTGTTTTCCTTTTATTTTTGCACCTGTATTTTTATTTTGAAATCGTTAATAAAAAAAATTATAAATAATAATAATATTAATAATTTCGTGCCTAATATTCTCAATTTATTGAGACTAAATTTTTATTTTTATTTTCTTATATTTTTTTCCAAAACGAACGTTTTAGTACTCTTGTTTGAGAATCGGGAGAACAAACGCCACTTGATTGAACCTCTATTGTCCATTTTTTTCTTTACTTTCTTTTTCTTTTCCCTTTGTAAGCACATTTTCAAGAGACCTTTCTAACATTTGTGCTTAAAGTGCTAGGAAAAACCTGCCTACAGTGGATAATGAAACTTATAACTCACAACTCATATATCAGAACTCACAAATTACAACTCACAAATTACAAATTACAACTCACAACTCATAATTTATAACTCACAGCTCACAGCTCACAACTCATAACCTACAACTAACAATTCACTAATTACAACTCACAACTTATAACTCACAGCTCACAACTCAGAATTCAGAACTCACAAATTAGAACTAAAAACTCACAAATTACAACTCACAACTCACTACTTAGAACTCATAACTTATAACTGAAAGCTCACAACTTTTAACTCACAACTTATTACTCACAAATTATAACTCACAGCTCAGAATTAAGAACTCACAAATCACAAATTACAATTCACAATTAATAACACACAGCTCACAACTCACAATCATCAACTCATAACTCACAGCTCACAAATCACAACCTACAACGCACAATTCACTAATTACAGCTCACAACTTATAACTCACAGCTCACAACTCAGAATTCAGAACTCACAAATTAGGACTCAAAACTCACAAATTACAACTCACAACTTATAACTCACAGCTCACAACTTATAACTCACAACTCACAACTTATAACTCGCAACTTATAACTCTCAGTTCACAAATCAGAGCTCACAACTCACAACTCACAACTCACAACTCACAACTTATAACTCACAGCTCACAGCTCACAACTTATAACTCACAACTTATAACTCACAGCTCACAACTTAGAATTCAGAACTCACAAATCACAACTCACAACTTATAACACACAACTCACAACTCAAAACTCACAACTATCAACTCATAACTTATAACTCACAGCTCACAAATCTTAACCTACAATTCATAATTCACTAATTAAAACTCACAACTTATAACTCAAAGCTCACAACTCAAAACTTAGAACTCACAACTCACAACTTAAGAATCACAACTCACAACGTATAATTCACAGCTCAGAACCTACAACTCACAACTCACAAATTACAACTCACAACTCAGAGCCCTCAACTCACAACTTATAACTCAGGAAACTCAGGCAACGAAGTAAGGGGAAATGTAGGGTTAAGTGCGGAGAGGGGAAAGTAGATGAGGGAGAAGTTGGGGAAGGGAGGGGAAGTGAAGGTTGAAGTGTGAGGAAGGACAGTAGGTAGGAGAGGGGAAATATGGGTGGGGGTGGTTCGAACGACTTATTTACGTCTTAATAGGCAACGAAACCCTTTTTTGTAGGCGCAAGGTGCCTACTTTGACTAATTTTTTGATGAAGTAACCCTGGCGACGTTCGTCGGTTAGCTGATGACTTTTCAACCTCGTTACAGCCCTCGACACGAAATTCCTCCTAGAAAAGTTGGCACATTGTTCCCGACCTAGTGCCGGATCTGAGCCACTTGACCATCGTTTATCGTGGTCCACTTTCTCCGCCCATACACTCATGTTTTCTTTTGGATTAAATTAAAAAGCAGTGGGAAAAAGTGAGGACGGTCCGAAATTTCCCCCAGGGAGGAACTTTGCCCTTGTTGTGCAAATCACGGCTCCCCAAGGGTCGAGCAAACTCTCACCATGCGATCATTTGACCATTTCGCCCCCTTAAAGTGAAACCTGACGCCTCCACGCTGGGGGAGATGTTTGCCTTGTAGAACATTCAATTCAAATTCACCAGCCTTTTCGGGGATGTTGAGCCAATCATAAACCAATTCGGAGTTTCTTCCAGATTCCGGGGATATTCAGGAGGGTTCCTTCCAAAAGTACACACGATCCAACATTGTCAGATTTTTTTTTATCATCCTGGAAGTATAACATTTATAAATCTCTGTAGAAAAATTAGACATCTTTTATGGAATTATCTACCCTTGTATGCAGATCTAACTTTATTCATGGTGCCCAGCCCTGTTGGAAGTAGAATGATTGAAACAGATCCTTTTTCAATCGAATTATTGACGAAATAGTCCAGGGATAACCTGTTCGGATATCCTGCATGGCGAAAATGTGGATATCCCTAAAATCCAGAAACGTCCCAGACATCCTGGATACCTGCTGGAAGTAAAAATATTGAAAAAGATCCTTTTTCAATCGAATTATTAATGAGATAGTCCAGGGATAACCTGTGGGGATATCCTGCTAGGCGAAAATAAGGATATCTTAGGATATCCCCGAAATACCCTAGGATGTCCCCAAGATATCCGGAATTTTAATATCCTAGTTCGGAATTTCAATATCCAGAAAGGTCCCAGACATCTTGGATGCCTTCTGGAAGTAGAAAGATTAAAAAAGATCCTTTTTGAATCGAATTATTAACGAGATAGTCCAGGGATAACCTGTGAGGATATCCCGATAGGCGAAAATACGGATATCCTACGATATCTTTGAAATACCCTAAGATATTCCCAAGATATCCGGGATTTTAATATCCTACTTCGGACATTTCAATATCCAGAAATGTTCCAGACATCTTGGATCCCTTGTGGAAGTAGACAGATTGAAAAAGATCCTTTTTCAATCAAATTATTGATAAGGCGAAAATATGGATATCCCTGAAATCTCTAGGATATCCTCAAAATTCCCTAGGATATCCCCAAGATATCCGAAATTTTAATATCCTACTTCGGACATTTTAATATCCAGAAACGTCCCAGACATCTTGGATCACTTCTGGAAATAGAAAGATTGAAAAAGATCCTTTTTCAATCGAATTATTAACGAGATAATCCAGGGATAACCTGTGGGGATATCCTGCAAGGCGAAAATATGGATATCCGTGAAATCTCTAAGATATCCTCGAAATTCCCTAGGATATCCCCAAGATATCCGGAATTTTAATATCCTACTTCGGACATTTTAATATCCAGAAACGTCCCAGCCATCTTGGATCCCTTCTGGAAGTAGAAAGATTGAAGAAGATCCTTTTTGAATCGAATTATTAACGAGATAGTCCAGGGATGACCTGTGGGGATATCCTGCCGGATAAAAATACAGATATCCTAGGATATCCTCGAAATACCCTAGGATACCCCAAGATATCCGGAATTTTCATATCCTACTTCGGACATTTAAATATCCAGAAACATCCCAGACATCTTGGATACCTTCTGGAAATAGAAAGATGGAAAAGATCCTTTTTCAATCGAATTATTAACGAGATAGTCCAGGGATAACCTGTGGGGATATCCTGCAAGGCGAAAATATGGATATCCCTGAAATCTCTAGGATATCCTCGAAATTCCCTTGGATATCCCCAAGATTTCAGGAATTTTAATATCCTACTTCGGATATCCTGTAAAGCGAAAATACGGATATCCTAGGATATCCCCGATACACCCTGAGATATGCGGATTGATGTTGATAGATGTAAGATACAATCAGACAGAGAGGATGAGATAAGAAAATATTGAAGTGGATAGAGAAAGGGTAGAATGAGATAGAGAAGAAGATAATCAAAAAGATAGACGTAAATTTAGATTGAGAAAGATGAGCTTTGACAGATGTGTGATAGGATGAGATAGGAAAGAGGTTATTTATAAAGATAGACCTGAATTTAGATCGGCGAAAAGATAGAAAAATATTGAAATGGATAGAGAAAGGATAGGATGAAATAGAGGAGAGCATATTGAAAAAGATAAATGTGAATTTAGTTCCACAAAGAGATAGAAAAGGTAGACGTTGATAGATGGAGGATAGGATGAGATAGAAAACAGGAGTTTGAAAAAGATAGACTGGAATTTATATTAACAGAGATAACAAAAAATTGACATGAATGGATAAAAGGATGAGATAGAGAAGGATAGACGTTGATAGATGGAGGATACGATGTGATATAGAATAAAATATTAAAAAATATGGACGCGAATTTAGTTTGACTTGATTTGGGATTAAGAATAGAACTGTGAGTCACCTTTTGGATAAGCTTGTTGTTAAAGTGCCGGAAGCAGGAATCGAGCCCGGATTTTCTACTTAAGAACTCGGAGCGCTACCGCCAGATCTAACCGGGAGTTGAAAGACTCTCGCACCCACATTTTCCCTTCCCTACTCATCTACATCCTGCTACTTCCACTCTCTTACTTCCCCTATCTTCTACTTCCCCTCTCCTGACCTACTAGATCTCCTAACACTTCAACCTTCGCTTCCTCTTCCGTTCTCAACTTCTTCCTCATCCACTTCCCCCTTCCATAATTTTTCACCACTTCTCTTACTTACCCTGCCCTCATCTCCTCTCACGCTACTTACATCCTCTCCTCCAATTTCTCCTCACTTCTCCTACTTCCACTCCCCTCATTTCCCACCACTTCTTCTACTTCCCCTACCTTCATTTCCCTTTACGTCCCCTACTTCCCTAAATTTTATTTCCCCTACTTTACCTCCC
Organism: Andricus coriarius; assembly: GCA_932066315.1. Taxonomy (NCBI): domain Eukaryota; kingdom Metazoa; phylum Arthropoda; class Insecta; order Hymenoptera; family Cynipidae; genus Andricus; species Andricus coriarius. The sequence continues at coordinate 9,268 of CAKNWT010315030.1, forward strand.
CTCATTTCCCTTTCTTGGTAAAAAGTACGACGGACTTATATCCGGCGAAACCCTAAACATCCGAAGGGTGTAGATTTCCCTTGTTAGTTCAAAAAAAGAAGTAGGCTGTTGTACACAGTTGGTCACTTTTTTTTATTTCTAGACGCCTGCTTGCCGATCCATCACACGCCTGTATATCCCACGCCCACTTGAATGAATTAGTTTGATTGTTGGTGATGTGGAAAAATAGGTGTAATTGAAGGGCGCCAAGGAAGTACCGAATTATTATCTAGCGTGCCGTTAATCGGGAATTTATGTATTTCGCGTGACTGGGGACGTGGCTCGTTAATCGCAATAAGTCGCTAAGCATTGCGTGTGCCGAATATTAGTTGCCTGTTGCGGACCGTCGAGCATTTCCTTCCTCTGCAATTTCCGTTTGGTAGGCGGGTCGGGTTAATTGAGTTGGCTCCTCGTCCTCGAAATACCTTTGAGACAGAGACACTGAGTTGGGAATAGAATGAAAAAGAGAGAAAAAAATTAAAAGGGAATGGACAAGAGTAAAAGATAAAAAAAAATAGCAAAGAAGAGGAAAAAAAAATTAGTTAGGAAAAAGGGTCTTATATTCTATTAAGAAGTTCATTAAGCCGTCCAAACCTTCACTTTACATACCTTGTCTTCCATATACCGCCTACATTCCCCTAATCCCCCTAAATTCCACTACTTCCCCTTTTCTCACTTCTTTCTCCTCACTTCACCCTTCCCACTAACCCGTCTTCTTCCTTCTCTACTTTCTCCTCTCCTAGCTTCTCCAACTACTATTTCCATCCCTACTTCCCTTTGTAGCTCTCACTTTCCCTCCTCTCTTCTCTTCACTAACATACACTTCATCTACTTCCTCTTCAGTTTCACTAGTTCACCTCCTCTTATTTACACTCACTTTTTGAACTTCATATACCCTAGTTTACCATCACTTCCTTTACTTCCCCTCCCATTATTTTCCCTCACTAGCAATATTTCCGCTCCCCTCATTTATCCTCACTTTCTCTACTACCCTTCCCTCGTTTCTCCTAAATTTCCCTAACTGCCCTACCCTATTTCCTCTTATTTCTCCTACTTCCCTTCCAATCATTTACCCTCATTTCCTCTACTTCCCTACTTTCCCTCACTCACCCCCCTTCTGTATCCACATTTTCTCTACTTACCCTCTTCTCATTTCTCCTCCTTTCCCCTCAATTCACCTACTTTTCTATCCTCTCATTTCTCCCTTACGCTGATTTCAACTGATATGCCCTCATCACATCTCCTACTTTTCATCACCTCATTTCCCATCATTTTCAATCACCTACTTCCCCTAATTTCCTTTTCCAGCTATCACTTTTCCTCCCCTTCGAACCCGCACTACCATACTATCCCGCCCTTCACTTCCCTCACTAGCCGCCGTCTTTTCCAATCATTTACTCTACTTCCCCTCATTTACTCTTACTAATTTCTCCTTGCGATCTTTACATACCCTTTCTTCATTTCTACTTATTTACCCTTAATTCATCTACTTTTCTATCGTCTCATTTCTGCTACTTCCCTTACGCTCATTTTCACTCCCTCCCTCATTTCGCCTTACTTATACTACTTTCCATCCACTAATTTTCCCTCCCTTTCCCTAAATCTCTACTATAACTTCTCTTCGCTTCTCTACTTGCCCTAATTAGCCACTCCTTCCTTCCCCTACTTTCCTTTTCTAGCTATCACTTTTTTACCATACTTTCTCTAATTACCCTTTAGTAAGTTCTCCTCGCCTTCTTCACTACCCCTCATTTTTCCTACTTCCCCTCCGCTTATTTCGCCTCATTTCCCCTTATTCATCCACTCATTTCGCTTAACTTTCCCTACTTCCCTCCCATAATTTCCAATTGTTTTTCTACTAGATCTTTCTTTACTCCCTTCACTCCCCTCACTAACCATCCTCTCTTCCAATCATGCACCTTACTTTCTCTAAATTCCCCCTCACTTCCCATCCCTAATTTCTCCTCGCCTTCTCTACTAACCCTCCTCTCATTTCTCCTCATTTTTACTTATTTTCTCTACTTTTCCCTCCCCTAATTTCTCCTACTTCCCCACCGCTTATTTTGCCTCATTTCTCTTAACTTCCCCTCAGTTTTTCTGCTTTCTTCTCCTTATTTTTCCTCACTTCCCTTCCCCAGCTGTTACTTTTCCTCCTCCACTAACCCGGACTACCATACTAGGCCTCTCATCATTTCCCTTATTGGCCTCTTTCTTTTACAATCATTAACCCTACTTTCCTTCTCTTTCTCTTGCCAGTTTCTCCTTGTCTTCTCTACTTCCCCTCCCCTATTTTCTCCATATTTACCCTCAATTCATCTACTTTTCGATTCTCTCACTTCTCCTAGTTTCCCTCCGCTCATTTTTTCTGATTTATAGTTGATTTTCTTACTGTTCATCCCCTGATCTTCCCTAGTTCCCCCATAATACCCCTTTCTTCTCTACTTACCCTGATTGCCCTACTTACCCTATTTTCCCACACCTCATTTCTGCTACTTCCCTTCCCTCACTTCCTTTCCTCAGCTGTTCTTTTTCCTCCTCTACTAACACGAACTACCATACTAGTTCTCCTATCAGTTCCCTTACTAGCCTCCCTTTTGCTTAATCATTTACTTTAATTTCCTTCCCCTTCTCTTCCAAATTTCTCCTTGCTTTTTCTACTACCCCTCCCCTCATTTCCCCATATTTCCCCATATTTCCCCTCAATTCCTCTACTTTTCTATTCTCTCATTTCTCCTACTTTCCCTCCGCTCATTTTGCCTGGTTCCCAGTCACTTCTACTTTTCATCCCCTCATCTCCCCTAATTCCCCTCCATAATTTCGCCTTGCTTCTCTACTTACCTCACTGCCCTACGTACCCTATTTCCCCACACCTCATTTCTCCTACTTGCCTTCCCCAGCTGTCATATTTCCTCCTCTACGAACCCAGACTACCATACTAGCCTTTCCATTATTTCCCGTACTAGCCTCCTTCTTTTCCAATCATTTACCCTACTTTCCTTTTATTTCTCTTGTCAATTTATCTTTGCCTTTTCTACTTCCCCTCCCCTCATTTCTCCATATCTCCCCTCAATTACTCTACTTTTCCATTCTCTCATTTCTCCTAGTTTCCCTCCGCTCATTTTTCCTGATTTCCAGACACTTCTCTTACTTTTCATCGCTTAATTTCCCCTCACTTCCCCTAATTCAGTCCCATAATTTTCCCTTGCTTCTCTACTTACCATAATTGCCCTACTTATGCTATTTTCCGACACGTCGTTTCTCCTACTTCCTTTCCCTCACTTCCCTTCCCCAGCTGTCATATTTTCTCCTCTACTAACCCGGACTACCATACTAGCCTTCTCATCATTTCCCTTGCTAGCCTCCCTATTTCCAATCATTTACTTTAATTTCCTTCACTTTCTTTTGCCAATTTCTCCTTGCCTTCTCTACTTCCCGTCCCCTCATTTCTCCATATGTTTTCTCAATTCTTCTACTTTTCTATTCTCTCATTTCTTCATATTTCTTCTCAATTCCTCCACTTTTCTATTCTCTCCTTTCTCCTACTTTCCCTCGGCTCATTCCTCCTGGTTTCCAGTCACTTCTCTTACTTTTCATTCCCAAATTTCCCCCAACTTCCCCTAATTCCCTCCCATAATTATCCCTTGCTTCTCCACTTACCCTAATTGCCCTACTTACCCTATTTTCCCTCCCCTCATTTCTCTATATTTCCCCTTAGTTACTCTACTTTTTCATTCTCTCATTCCTCCTACTTTCCCTCCGCTCATTTTTCCTGATTTGCAGTCACGTCACTTACTGTTCATCCCCTCATCTCCACTAATCCCCCCATAATTTCCCCTTGCTTCTCTACTTACCTGAATTGCTCTACTTACCCTATTTCACCACACCTCATTTTTCCTACTTCCCTTCCCTCGCTTCCCTTCCCTAGCTGTAATTTTTCCTCCTCTACTACCCGGACCAGCATACTAGCCCTCCCATCATTTCCCTCACTAGCCTCCCTCTTTTCTAATCATTCACTTTAATTTCCTTCATTTTCTTTTGCCAATTTCTCCCTGCCTTCTCTAGTTTCCCTCCCCTCATTTCTCCATATTTCCCCTCAATTAGTCTACTTTTCTATTCTCTCATTTCTCATACTTTCCTTCCGTTAATTTTTCCTGATTTCTAGTCAATTCTTCAAATTTTCATCCCCTCATTTCCTCTGCTTCCCTCCCCTCACTTCTCCTTACTTCCCCTGCGCCTTATCAATTTATTTTCCCTCACTTACCCTATTTGCCTACCATAATTCTCCCTTACGTCTCTACGTACCTACTTCCCATCCTATTTAATGAAAATTTCTCTTCTTTCCTAAATCCTACAGAAAGAAAGAGAGAGAGAGGTGGTAAAAGAGGTTGGGAAGAGAAGGGTGAAGTGAAAAATAAAAATAAAAAATGTAACCTCAATGTACGAGCCGTTCAATAATCTGCTGCGTGCGTGAGCCTCTGCGATTCGATGAAATCCCACTCGAAGCAGAAGGAGGCTCAGGTCGCACGAAAAGGGATTCGAACTAAATTCCATTTGTTGAAACAACAACCGAAACACTTTTCTGTCTCAATGATCCCTGCGTTGCGAGAAAAAATAAAACTCGGAAATTGACTACCCACTCGTCATGTTACAGGCTTGTTAGTAGCAAATAAGCAGGGCACAATTGGGCCACAATTTCTCGTTTCCGTAATTGGCGAACCTTGTTTTATTGCCTCGCTGGATTAACGTCAGAGAAATCTTGCCCGACTTTACTACACTCGACACTCGTGCTATAAATATATCTAAAATAATTTTTTTTTTTTACTAGCCAAAATAATTTCCAGTCTTTTTTTTGTTGGAATTTCTATTTTCTCATTTTCGATGAGAATATGAAGGTTGGAGGCTTGCTCTAAAGGGGAAGGTGCCACGTTCTAGAGTTAAAAAAAATTAGGGGCCATTCAAATACTGCATTACGCTATTTTGAAAATTGTTTTCAACCCTCCACTTCTTCGTCACAAATCAAACAAAGCTTACCCCCCCCCCCGGGGATGAAGGCATAGATACGAAGATCCACCCCCTTTTTATGTCAACATTTTTTATTTGATTGAATTTGATGAACACTCAAAATAAAATACAAAACAAAATATTTGGAAAGACTTTTTCATCCAAAAGAGACAATTGACATTTCGAAATTGATGTTGATGATTTTTCGACAAAATAGTTGAATTTTCAACAAACAAGAAAATTAATTTGAGACGGATCAGTTGAATTTTCAATCACATCGTTGAACTTTCTAGCAAAAGAGAGGAATTTTCAACAAAGTCGTTGAATTTTCAAAAAAAATACTGTTT
>CAKNWT010315039.1:1292-16798 GCA_932066315.1 Andricus coriarius
TCTCCTTGGCAGTGATGTTGTATTCGGAGGGGGCCGAGAATTCGATCACGAATATGGTTCGTTTCTCGAAATCTTGGAGATTAATGTCAGGCCTCGAGTGTGCAACGGAGACTGCTGTCCGAAAATCGTAGTTCCAAGAAATTTGATTGACTTTCGTCACGGTAAAAAATATCCAATACATTTCGACAAGCAAATATCAACTTTAACAACAATGAGTAATGTAAATGTTGAAGTAAAGCGATTTTGATATTTAATTTTGTAGAATAACATTCAGCTTTATTATAACCTTCTACGATAATTAGAATCTGAGAACGTGACTCTGTTTATTATTGTTTATAGCAGAATATGTTATTATTTTACCTCAAAGTAGCTGACGCCAATTTTTTACATAAGACTTACACTATTAATGTACTAGTTTTAAGAACACCTTCTTTTGAATTGCTAAATATACAACAGGTGAAAGAAAAAATAGAAAACAGAAGGAAAAATGCGCATAATTTGGTAAATATAAACATTTAAATAAAATATTCTTTATCAATGTAGGAGTACACCTGTAACATTTCTAATGTCATCTCCTACATGTACAGAAATTTTCAAGCTTATCCGAGTCACGTTAAAGAGCGATGAAAATTGGCACCTTTGCCAGGTCGCCACCGCTCACCACTTCCACTCAGCCATGCCAGGAAGGTATTTTTATGTTCGTCATCATAAGTAGAACCTCTTAGGTGAAAATTGTTCTTATCCCTACCACGTTGCCATTTATGTTGTGGGCTTACGGTCTATAACCATCGTGTCCTAACGTGAAATTTCAAGAAGCATGTAGGGCGCCCTTTGTCGATTGGAGTTACTCAAACTATTTGAAATTTTCCGCCCAACCTATGCTGAGTGCCATCCTATTCCTATCCTTCTGGTCATACCTCAAAACGTACTGAAGATATTTTGAATGCTGTTGGGAGGGAATGCACGAGTGGGACCTCTATAGCTCAGGCTGGGATCATCACTGCCAATGTTCTTGGTGCTAGGGACTTTAATTTGGATGCTTCACTAAAGTTCTAGTAGCCGGCTTGATTTTCAAATCATTCGGAGAAGATGGACACAGAACTCCTACCAGTTACTTCCAGTCACATCCCTGATCCTTCTTCTCTATTAACAAATTCAATAGCAATGCCAATCAAATGATTGTTTTCCGGCCAATCAAGTCTGCTTGACAAAGAAACAAACAACGAGCGAGATTAAGTTACCTTTCGCCGAGCAGCTTGCGGAGTGACAACGTTATTTTGCTTAATTGTCCGAAAATTCTATTTTGTTAGAAATAATTACTCGCAGTCTTTTTCAAACTGTAAAACCTTACATGACTCTAGAGTACTGCTTATGCGAGTCCAGCTCGCCTTATTGTATCTATATGTGAATAAATATATTTTATAACATTCAGCGGTGGGATATAATAGCACCCGTTTGGAAAAATCGAGCAATGATTTTCCACGCCTCATGGTCGAAGTGTGACGCTATAGAGTGCAAATTTTTTAGTGAAAATTGTTCGATGGTACGATCAATAAATGATCGGAATTGCTCCTCAGGTGAACTGTACAAACTAGTTTAACTAAAACCTTCGAAATAAGTGTTCTATTTGGTGGTGTTTTCTTTTTCCAATTTCTTTGCTGCGCATTTCGTCCCACCTTTTTTTCAATTGTGTACATCGCCACATTTAGCTTTGAGAAAAATTCCAGTCGTGAGACTCATTGTGGAAATAAAGGAGAGAGAGCGCTCTGAAGTTGTACGTGAGTATGCATTGAGAAATATCTCGATAGACGATGATTATGAAAGTTTAATGTGCGATATACATATATAGCTTGTGCTAAAATTCGATGCTTTTGTGTGAATCCGTCACCACCTTCAATATAGTTTGGAATTTGACTGGTGAAGAGGCTATATTGACCTTTGCGTTCACGTGGGAAAATTTGTTTACTTATAGAGACAATCCGTCACCACCCTCTCTACGTTCGGGATTCGTCTGATGGGTGAAGAGGTTATGTAAGCCTTCGCAGTGAAATGCGAAAATTATTCAAAATGAGCGAATAAGTGCATTCCATTCGTTCGAAATTTGTTTGACAGGTGAACAGGTTATGTTACAGAGTGAGCGATACCTTTAATAAATTGATGTCATTTAGCGTTCGAAAAATAATGAACGATTTTGAGGGAAATAAATGTAAAGAAAAAGACAGAATTTTATTCAACAAATTAATGAAAATGTGCGAATATAAGAAACAATTTTAATTGAATGAATGGTTCTGAGAGATGATATTAAGATTATTTGATGAGAAAATTAAGCGAACGAATATATTTAGTGTAAGTAGAGAAACGTAACTGAGATTAAAAGCGTATGAATAATCGTTAATAGAATTTTATTACATCAGTGTTGCAAAAGTATTTAAAAAAAGTTGGTCAGAATGGAGCGTCGAAATATGTAAATATTCCGTTAGAAGACTTTCAGCGATTTGTACGCGGCTTACAGAAGGAACAAAATTCTACACACGCGGCATATTCAGGGAGTGATAGTAGCTTTGTCGGATCTTTTCTTGCCGCACATACGGAATTGGAGTCAAGAAATTCACAGGATACAGCAAGGGTCCATCGAGAAGAAGCTGCATTTTTTGGACGAGTGGGAAATATGTTCGAGCGGATCCAATTCCTAAATTAACGAGTCAACTCAAGTCCTGACCTTGATCAACAACCGCCAGGAAGTAATTATTAACAAAATAACAATTTCAACAACCTGCCAAATGATCAAGTACCACAAGGAGAGCGAAACGAACCGACTGCAATTGAAACATTGACGCAGATGACGATTGTTGAGAATCAACGTCGAGACGCTTTATTGAAACGATTGGTTGAGCGGTTTACCACACCAGCAACTGCATATAGTAACGAAGGAGTACCCGAGTCCTTTCATGTGATGTCAGATTTGAGTAAAGGCATACAGAATTTTGATGGCGAGAAAGGAAGTATTCAAGCGAAAGTGTCTGGAAAATTTAAATCGTATGAAGCTACTTCACCAATGGTCTACAGGATTCGTATTCGAAGCAGCTCGAGGTCATCTTAAGGCAGGAGCCTTGAATTGGTTTCGTCTCAACTCTTACATATTGAAGACCTTGAAGGACTTTGAAGAAGCATTCACCAAAACATATATCAGTGCAGAAGGGCTAACCACTAAGTGGCGCAGGATGGCAGAACGCAATCAACAAAAGGGTGAATTCTTGAATGATTATTTTATGGATAAAGCAAGGCTTTGTCAAGAACTGAAGACTACGATGATTTCCGACACGACCTGGTTCGACAGGAACAATTAGACTCACAACGCGGAGAAAGGATTAACGGTTCTTTAGAAATTCGCAAGGCAACAAAAGACGGATCAAAATCAAAGGATTCTGCGAACAAGGATGATTGATCAAAACCAACAAATTTTACCAAAAGAATGACAAGAATAATCCTAGAGATTTTAAAGGAAAAAACTCAAGTCGAGAACAGCAATCAAATCCAGATCGAAGACGACCGCTACGGTATGATTAAGGTGAACTGAAATGCTACAATTGCTCAGCATTTGGACATAGATCGAAGAACTGTCCTGAACCTCGGAGAAAAGAAGTTTGTGAACTCTGTCGAGCGACAGGCCATACTCGTAGACACAGTAGCAAATTCAAGTGGAAAGGCGGAGAAGTACGACTGCTTTCATAGATCCAGGAAGCTCAGACTGTACGATAAAACAATCAGCTGCGATCAATGGTGGTTATCCGACACTTCAACGTAGTTCGGAATTGAAGTGTTGCGTTCCAGACAATTATCGAGTCGCAGCCAATGACATAGTGATTGCTCAAATCACAGTTGACGGAGTAGTAGCAGATGGAATCTGCCTTCGTGTAGTAGCTGACAACACACAACCAACAGATGTCTTCATTGGACGAACCTTTACGGAATTGCCTCATGTAGACTACAAGAAATCCGGCGATCAACTTCTGTTTACAGAAAACAAAGAGACACCATTTGCAAGCATGAAAATTGAAAAGGCGGATACAAACTTAACTTTAAAAGAAAATATCACCGTATCTCGAAATTGCATTTAATTCATCACGGTAATGGAATCAGAGCAGGATTATCTATTCCCTTATATTAATCTTGGACATTCAGATAAGACTTTGAAGAAATTACCAGAGACTTGTCAAATCAGCTCGTTGGATGTGTTTAAATCACTGAAAGAAAAAGCAACAGTAACATTGTAGGAAATCAAAGTAGATGAGAAGGCTTGCAAGGAAGATGTGGAAGACCTCCAACGAACATTGAATTTATTCAGCGATACTATTTCCAGAAATTGCGAAGAATTGGGCTGTACAGATCTCATAAACATGGAAATTAGAGAAACACAAGGAAGTAAACCTTCTTTCGTAAGCCAAACAGAGTCAGCGACTGGGAACGTGATAAGATAAGGGAGATTGTAAAGTCCTTGAAAGATAATGGATTGATGACGGAAACTTCATCTCCATATGCGAGTTCTGTGCTTCTAGTAAAGAAAAAGAACGGAGAACCAAGACTAGTGACTAGTGATCTTGATAATGGATACCTACAGGTTCATTTAGATGAAGAAAGTCGAGCTAAAACAGCAATTATTACACCAGATGAGACAGGTGAGTTCACTCGGATGATATTTGGACTCATGAACGCACCCTTTTGTTTTAGTAAGCTTATGCATCGAGTTTTGGGTCCACTGAGAGATAATGTCGTTCTGTTTCATCTTGACGACCTTGGCCAGACCTGAAAGAAAGATTAACTAACGTCCAAAATGTGCTGCGTGAAGCAGTACTTACGATAAATCTCCCGAAATGCGCGTTTTCAATAAAGAAGGTTCTTTATCTTGGCTATGAAATCTCTGGTGAAGGTATACAACCAGGAGAGGCCAAACTACGTGCGATTTTAGACTTCCCTACACCGGAAAGCACGCAAGATGTAAGGAGATTCCTATGTATGGCCGGATTGTTCCGACCGTTTATTTGGAATGCAACAACCGATGCATGTTTTGCCGATCTAAAGAAAGCATTGGCCAGTTATCCCATTCTACAACTCGAGAGGATTGGCAGGAATGCTTCTATAATACGTTGATGATTCCAAGATGCACCCAGTATACGCAATCAGCCGGAGGAAGAGCGAAAAGAAACGTTTTTATCATTCCAGTAAACTGGAATTCATGGCTATTGTGTGGGCAGTCACGTTATTAGGACCACTGCTAATTAATATTGAATTTACTATTGTTACGGATTGCCAAGCCCTCATCTATCTTAACGCTCATCGAACAAGAAAACCACAAATTTCTCGATGGGTTTGTCTACTCAGCGAAAACACATTCGAAATAGTTCACCCCCTGGAATAAAACTTCCTTATGTTGAAGCTATGAGCCGAGCTCCAGTTGAAAGTCCTGAAGGCAGTCCAACATAATTTTTAATGTTTATGACTATAACCCTCGAAGATGAAATTACGATGTATCAGTACGCACAGGACGACTTAAAACGCAAAAGCGAAATTTTACAGAAACCAGAAGAAAGCCGAAATAGACGAGAGTAAGGTGAAACTAGCGGATATGTCCTGCGTGAAGGAATTCTCTATAAAGACACAGATAATAATATTCGTTATGTAGTACCGAAAGCTATGAGAAAAGGTTTAACAGGACGAGTCCATGATCTAAGCGGCCATGCTGGTTTGGATCAAACGCTAGCTAAGATGAGCCTCCATTATTATTTTCCAAGAATGAGGAACTATGAGCACCATCGTATTCGAACTTGTCTCCAATATATGTTAAATAAGACTTCAGCAGGCCGACAACCAGGAGAGTTGCATCCCATTCTACCAGAAAAGCGACCCTTCGATGTAGTCCATGTCGATTATCTGGGACCCTTCTAGTCGACAACCTAACAAAGTATGTATGACTAGAAGCTACAAAGAGTACTAAGACTAAGGAAGTTATCCAAGCAACGGAAGACCTAGTTTTGGGTTTTGGGGAACCTAACCAACCAGCTCATCACGGATCGAGGTAATTGTTTTACCTCTGGATAGTTCGCTAAATTTTACCTAAAGCATGGCATTCGGCATTCCTTGAATTCGCCAAGGCACGGTTAGGCGAAGTGTCAAGTGGAACGAGTCAATGAGACTCTAATTCCTCTTCTACAATCAAGTATTTACGAGAGAGACAACAAAGACTGGACTAAAAATCTGAAGCGAATCGCACGAGATTTGAATGAGTCCATCCGCAAATCGACCAACAAGAGCGCATTTGAACTTATCTACGGATACTTCCCTAGACATGACGAAGGTACAGTAAGAGAATTAACCGGAAAAGAAGAATATATCCTACCAGAAACCTTACAGGAAGAGACTAGACAGAAGACTGAAGAAGCTCAATCCAAGTATAAAACTTACTACGAAAAAAATCGACGGTTAAATGTTCGCTTCAACGTAGGAGAGATTGTGTGCATGAGAGTAGCCCCAGTTTCAACTGGTGATACAACGAAACTAAAATCCAATTACACGGGACCTCTTGAAATTCATAAGATTTTGCCTAATGACACATATGTAATATATTTATATTCATGTAATAATGAATCCGATGAGAGCGAAGCGGAGGTCATCAACGAATCCGTGAACGAGGATCAGCAGATTGACACGGGAAGAACGAAGAAAACAACACGAGAAGAATTAAATAAAACTAGAGACAATTTAAGTTCAAATAATGATAACAGTGAAGTGTCCGAGCGTCCTAAAAGAAATGTTCGAAAACCAGCGCGTTTCCAAGATCTGAGCATGTAACCTAGCAGTAAGCCTCGAGGTCGAGTCGTATTAGCATGGCCGAATGTTAGAAATAATTACTCGCGGTTTTCTTCAAACTGCAAAACCTTACAGGACTCTAGAGCGCGCTGGAGTGTCTGTTTGTGGACAATGTGTGTGTGTGCCTAAAAAGAGAGTGGAATCCTGCGTTTCAGCAAAGTCTAGCTACGGCTAGTTATTTTTGTTTATATTAATATAACTGTTTATTTTCACTGTTTATGCGAGTTCAGCTCGCCTTATTGTATTTATATGTGAATAAACATATTTCATAAGAATTTGATTAAAAGTGTATTAATCGCGACATCCTATTAATCGATAATCTATTATTTCGTATCATACTGATTTCTACTCTCTTGGATTAATGAGAGTTTTCACGGATTATTTTGTAAGGTAATAGTTCACTTTTTATAAGATTCAAAAAGGAAGAATTTTTTAGATTTTGTGTGGCCCCTTTTTCATTTGTTTTGCGAAATTTAGATTTGTAAACTTTGTTGAGTTTGGACAAACAAACTAGTGAAACGTCCTCGACTAAATAGATTCCTTTGTCTTGATATATTTTGTTGGTTAATTAATTTATTTGTTATATTTCAATTGTTTTGTTGTTTCCCATATTGTTTATGACCCTTTCCCTGATTTTTGTTAAATCATTCTTAGAATGAATCATGAATTTTGACAAATATCTTATTTGTTTATTTCCCTGAATAAGGACAGTTCCAAATTAATTAATTTAATTTTGTATAATTTTCAATATATCTTGTTCCCGACATTTGTATATTTAGTCTCTGATCGTTTGTTTTAATCCTCAGTAATTTTCATTTGATAAACAATTTTAACATAGTGATAGCTTCTTTTTTGTAATAAAATCTAAAAAACTTGTATTTCTGAAGTTATTTAATTTAAAACTTAATTATTTATAAAATTAGATTTTTAATTATTAATCAATAATAAACAACCACCCCCTCTGCTATTATCCAAAAGTGGAGCTGAGTAAGCCACATGTTTCGGATCAATAATTCAATTTAATTTTTTCTATTTCGTTGTTTTATTTTTAAATTTAATGATTCTGATCCATGCGGATCTGTCGCTCGCTACAAATAAAAGTTAAGTATAAAGGACAATGTTAAAAATCGACCGATTTCCGCCCCATTCCGGAACTTTTTCTAGCTATTCTAAATTGCTTTAATAAACGTGTATTTGATGAAAATACATGTTAAAAACCAGCGTACTCAGGGGAAATTGCTCCAGTTTGCCATATATGCGTAAAACCGTATCAACCTTGTTTAACCGCTGAAGGTGCATTTTTGGAAATCAAACGGTTTTCGCCCCGCTCCGGAACATTTTCCAGCTATGTTAAATTACTCCATTAGGCTTGTATTTGATGGAAATACATGTTTAAGACCGGCGCACTCCGGGGAAATTGCTCCAGTTTGCCATGTATGCGTAAAATCATATAAACCTTGTTTAACCGCTGAAGGTGAATTTTTGGAAATCAATTGATTTCGCCCCGCTCCGGAACGTTTTCCAGTTATTCTAAATTGCTCTAATGGGCTTGTCTTTGATGAAAATACATTTTTAAAACCGGCGTACTCCGGAGAAATTGCTCCAGTTTGCCATACATGCGTAAAATCTTATAAACCTTGTTTAACCGCAAAAGGTGGATTCTTGGAAATCGATCGATTTTCGAGCCGCTCCGGAACATTTTCCAGCTACGTTAAATTACCCCATTAGGCTTGTATTTGATGGGAATATACGTATAAAACCGGCGTACTGCGATGAAATTGTCCGTATTCAGAGGTACGACCAGTATCGTCTTTATATCCACCTTCAGCGGTTAAACAAGGTGTATACGGTTTTACGCATATATGGCAAACTGGAGCAATTTCCCCGGAATACGCCGGTTTTAAACATGTATTTTCATCAAATACACGCCTATTAGAGCAATTTAGAATAGCTAGAAAACGTTCCGGAGTGGGGCGGAAATCAATCGATTTTTAACATTGTCCTTTATGATTTTATAATTGTAAACTTAGAACCGAATGTTATAACGATGACTGAATTATTATTATACTCAACTAAACCGGGAAATGAGCACGGATTTTTTGAGACCGGAGAAAATCGGGAAATGACAGTGATATCACATGCTACAATGCAATTTAAAATAAGTTGAATTTTAACTTACTTTAAATGTTAAGTTCAACTGTTAACTTTTTCATGCAATTCTAAAATATTTTACTTAAAAAAGGTTCAATTATAAGTCTTCATTTCTAAGCCTATATTTTCAATTAAAAGAATTCTAAAATGCAGTTTTGAAGACATAGAACATTACAAAATAAAAGCGTTTGAATTTGAACACTTTATATCAAAATTGTTTCAAGTTGATCAACTGTAAACATAAATTCACTAATGTTTTCTAAAACTGACCTGTAGTTCAAGTGTTAAAAATTGAACAATAATTGAGTTTACAGGACGATTCAGAATCTGTTCAAGATTAAATAATATACCGATTTCGACGGGGCCTGCAGCCGGTTGGCTGATATGGGTATTTGCCTTTTTCTGAAAAACTAAGATGTGGGCTCACGAAGTAGTATAAGGAGATCCAACTCTAATATAAGGAAACCCCTTATTTTTCCGTGCCCACTTCTTATAGCATACCAGATAAAGTATTGTAGCGCCTCTCGTGAGAATATTTGAAACTGTTGACTTTTCACGGTTTTCACCATGTCTGCCTCCTAGGCTCCTATCGTCGTCTGCTAAGTGTATACTATACGTATATTTAATATTATCATATACTGACCGTCTTAGGCGAAAATAAATTACGCTTTTTCAGGTCATCCCTTTTTTTCCTCCCACCACGCGACGATTTGCAAGCAAAGCAATTAGTTGACATCGTTACCCTTTCGAAATAAAATTATAGGTTACATTTTTATAAATCGTCATCGTAATGGTTTAGAAAATCTTCACTTCTGAGAGAGCATATAAGCAATACATCTTATACGTCTTTCTTGTATTCAAAAGTACTCACTTTTAAAACTGCATATACACTGCACTTTCTAAAAAACTTTTAAATAAACATACTTATATCTCTGCTAACGGCTGTCACAACTGACGAACATAAACTAATGACGAACTTTTTTCAAAACTACCTCCAAAACCTATGTTATAACGCGTTTCCGCAAGAGGCGCTACGATATTTTATCTGGTTTGCTATAGGATGTGGGCACGGAAAAATGGGGGGGTACAATTTTCCGAAATGGCCCATAGAGTTGAATCTCCTTATACTACTTCGTGTGTGAGCTACTTTACAAGAGTCAGGAAAGTAGGTTACAAGGAGACATCACTATTGGTCACAGGCTTTGAGCATAGCCGTTTATGCCATTATGTAGTACTCTCGCAGACGAATACGACTGTGATGTTGATTTTACCTAATGGAACAGAAACATTTTGAGTAATTTTTATGTGAAGTTTTAAATTGAATGGTAAATTTCAGTATTCTTTTCCATTTATTTTTAAAGTAAAATGTGTATTGCGGGGTATTTTCGGATGAGAAAACCTATTCTGAAGTTTATTTTGCGATAAAATTAGGTTTTGGTGCTCTTCCGAAACAAACATTAACTAAAATCGATAGTTCATTATTCACACATAAAGCGTACATCGAGTAATTATGTTGAACATGTACATTTAATACATTGCAGAAGTCTAGGTTTTCGCGATGTTCTAATACATCATTGGAGCAATGTCTTTCGCAATGAGCGCATTTCAAGAAGCAGAATATCGTGCAGAAATCTGCTTCACGTTTCGCGTATACTTTGGAGTCCAAACCATATTGTGCTGGCGTCCCGAGTAAAAATATTTTATCTTGAGGTTCGTCTTGGCTCGTCTTGAGTTCGTCTCCAAGACGGCTATGTCTCGTTGGGGGCCAGGGGCGAGACTTAAAAGTCGGAGATGTAAGTCTTGAGTTTATGACTAAGGTTTACGATGGATTTTGAACAGAAGTCGAGATGGACTTGTCTTAAGACAAGGAGTTTCATTTTAAGTCTTAAGACCAGTCGATGTGGACTTGTCTTGAGACGAGAAGTTTAAGTCTTGACAAATGAACAAAATTTTTTCTAAAGAAAATTATCTTACCAATTTATGGCTGTAATGTTTGCAATTTGTAATCAGGTGGCTAGGCTGAGACCAAACCATCGACATCTGCTACACGGAGAAAAATGAGATTGAAGAGTTCGATATTCAGTACACAAATTGTTTAGTGATTGCCAAATTTCAGGAATAGATGCAGAAGACACGGGAAGGAATGTGAAACTACACACTAATCATAAAAAATGTGTATCTCTCCTGCATAGAACCTTACCTTTTAATACTTTAAAGTTATTGTTTACACTTCGTACGTTACCACCTACAATTTAAGTGCGTCAACCTTTGCACAAACGAAGAACTAAAGTCTCTCCTAAAAAGTGTTTTTTCGCAAAAAAGTATAGAAAGTATAAATTACTATACTTTCTAGCATCAATAATGGAAATCTATATATCGTGTCTCAGTTATCAGAAGGACGAAGTCTTAATCGAAGTATAGTTTATAGTGCTTGAATGCCCCAAACTCAATAATGTTCGGGCAGCACCGAACCGAAGCTTGCTTGCATGATCCATCATGAAGTTCAGTGCCTGTTACTTTAGCATCCAGAATACCAGATTGCAGAGAGAATCAGATTGCTGCATTAGAAAACCGGGTTCAATTCTCGGCAAATACGTTTTTTCTTCTAACTCGAATTTTTCTGTTTCAGCAAATAAATGTTCATAATTTAATGTATAAAACTTATTCAATATATGTATGTATAATATATAAATAAATGTAAGTTTATAAAATGAAAAGTGACTATATCGACCCGTCAACAGCCGCCGCTCTCTGTCCTTGCAAATTCTTTTTGTCCGATCATGCTTACCTGTCGGAAGTATAGGAACGATTCCTATTCTGGACTGGACTCCGTACAGTGCGCTAGAGGAGCCAGACCGTCAACAAGCTGTAACCTCTTTAGTGGCCTAAGTTAGTTACTACCGCGATTGCACTTGAATCAATAACCTAATTTCAATCTCGATTTTTTTTTACAACGGCAGTTCAGTAATGAATACCTCGACCACCAGCACTAAAGACCCAATTTTCACTTTCATTTTTCTCCGTGTAAGGTTTAAAACTTTGCAACCGATGAAACTTGTAATGTTGTAATAAATGTGTAGCTAATTTAAAATTCGGAACCTGTCAATCTCAAGAACTACACGCATATACAATTTTCCGTAAAAAGATTAAAACTGCTTTTTTCTACAAGTATCTAGTGAACTGTTGGCGATAGGAAAAAATGGATAACATTTTTATATTTTCCACCCAAATTCTGCAAAATTTAAAGCGGATTTGTGATGACCCTCGGAGGTCTTGGGAGCCTTTTGTTGTCGGTGTCCTTGAGTTTGGCTTGAAGACGAAAAATGAAGTCTCGCTGGCGGCCAGGGATGAGACTTACAAAAACGTCTTGGCTATATCTTGGCTATGTCTTGGATGAAGACTTAGCCGAAACGCATCCTGCGTTAATAATCGCAGCCCCACAAAAAAAAGTAGGTTGTCCGACGGACAAGAGTAGTCACATCCTATGGATTTTGGGTCGCTGAATCCGAATCCGAGGTCAGAATTCCGCTATCACCCCCAGGGTTTTTTCTAACCTGAAAAACATAGTTTTTTTTTGCTGTTTTTGCATTGAAAAGTATGTAACAAAAAACCCGTGATTTTTTTAAATTTAGACCACAAATTCGGATTCAGCAGCGAAAAATACATAAAAATGGTCTCTTTTGGTCCGTTGGGCCCAATACTTTGCGGTGGGGGAGGGGCTGCACAGAGAAAAATACCGTAAAACCTTGCCGGAAAAAAATTTGATGTTTCGCCAAATCAGAGTAGTCACATCCTATGGAAGTTGTCTATTTCCGTCCGCTTGACTAAATTTGCTGTGAAGGGGGGGGGGGGGGGGGTTTACAGAGACCTCACTAATTTGGCAAAAGAAAAAGTTTGGGTAGACCAGACAAGTCGTCTTTCTTGTTTTTGAAGCTTTTGCATTTATATCCAGGCATTGAATTACCCAATTACGACGCATTTTTTTCATAACACCGAAAATGCACGTATTTCAAGGTGGGAATCCGTTTACCTAGGGCACTCGAATGTATAACTGGTGATGGTCACTGTTTCTTTATCTCTCCATAGAAATAGAAAATAAAACAAAAGCCTTTCGAAGTATGACATTATGGAATAACGTGGGAAAATCATACATTTCATTTGGAATACCTAAATCTTTTATCTTAAAACGATCTGTGTAGTGGCCTTATTTTGCGTTTTTTTTTGTTTCACAGGAACATCCCTTTCCTGTAATAATTTAATAATAATAGATATTTACGCTATATGCTTAGCTAAGCTCTCGATAGTTTTCTGCGATATTTATTTGTTTCTTGCGATCCTCATTTATCTCCTGCGATCTTCAAGTGTTCTTGATATTTATTTTATTTGCATAATCCTGCAGACTAACATTGTCTACGCTAAAGGTGCAGGGCCTCAAAAATCCAGTATCGGCGACTGGTGAGGGTGGGAAAGCGGGCTCGCAGCCGTCGTCATCAGGAAACCGCAGTTCTATTGTAGTGGGTAACTTGGCTATAATAGGATCTAATTGTACAAGTAGAATTTCATCTCACTTTTGTGATAAGAACGTTGACATATTTTGTTATGTTTGTAGTGGATACGAAATAGCCAAAAACCGCAGGAACATAAGTCAGAATATCAAAGATTTCAACCAAGATTGTAGTTGGGTTCCGCAGACAATATGTAGCTCTTGTCATTTAATGCTGCGGAGAACAAAAAATGACAAAAAACATTGAAAATGCGTGTGTCCTCTATATGGAAAAAACCGTTGACGCGCAAAGATTGTTACTTCTGTATGACAAGCGTAAGTGGAACGAACAGCAGAAATAAATCGACTGTCTGCTACGCCAACGTTTCTAGGTTAACGAAACCAAGATACGCATCTGTATTCCAGAAATCTAACAAAGTAAATGACGATCGAGCCACCAATACAGAAAAGTCAGCTGGAAAAAAACCAATTGAGACGGACAAACATTTAATAAACGAACTTGAAACTGAAATCGGAAGTGAGACTGATGGCGATAGTGAGTCAAGTGATAATGATTACTATAATCCTCACAACGATAAGGAAAAAATGTCGAAGGAAATTTCTCAGGAGAAAGTAAACGATCTTGTACGAGATCTAGGTTTGCCGAAAGATGGAGCAGAATATCTTGCAGCGTGGTTAAAACATACTGTTGCAGGAGCAACTGCAGTGAGCGCGTCCTTTTATAGACAACGAGAAAAAGAATATCGAAAATATTTTTCTCAAGATGAAGAAAATTCATTTGTCTATTGTAAAGTGGAGACTTTTTATAGATTCTTCAAAGAAAAGCTTGAAAGCTGTGTTATTACATAATACAAATGTATATGCCCCTATTCCTGTCGCGCACTCCGTCAAGATGAAAGAAGATTACCCAACTCTTAAAACAGTACTCGAAAAAATCAAGTACTCGGAACACAACTGGAAAATTTGTGGGGATCTAAAAATAATTACAATATTATTGGGTCAACAAAAAGGAAACACAAAATACGCGTACTTTCTTTGCGAGTGGGATAGTAGAGAGCGGAGAAGACATTACAAAAAAAATCGTGGCCGACAAGGACATCTTTAGAACCTGGGTCTAAGAACTTCATGATGGAACCGTTAGTAGATTCTTCTAAGGTACTTCTCCCACCACTTCACATTAAATTAGGCCTGAAAAAACAATGGGTAAAGGCTCTGAATAAAGAGGGTACATGCTACCTGTATCTCGAAGAAAAGTTCCCAAACGTCACCGAAGCGGAATTAAAGGAGGGAATTTTTGATGGTCCTCAGATTCGTAAGGTGTTGAGAGACGAGACTTTTATAACCAAAACGAATCAATATGAAAAAAAATCATGGTTGAGTTTCAAGTGTGTGGTGGAGAATTTTCTTGGCAATCACAAAAGTGAAGATTACAAAGAAAGAGTTGCTGAACTGGTGAAAAATGACAAAAAACTCGGTTGTTTAATGAATCTGAAATTGCATTTTTTAGATTCCCATATTGACTACTTCCCAGAAAATTTAGGTGATTTCAGTGAAGAACACGGGGAAAGATTTCATTAGGACATAAAGACGATGGAGCAGCGATATCAAGGAAAATGGGATGTCAACATGATGGCTGATTTCTGCTGGAACCTGAAACGGGATGTTCGTGTCAAACAAAAAAAAAACGCAAAAAAAGGCCACTACACAGATCCTTTAAAGATAAGAGTTAGGTATTCCAAATGAAAGGTATGATTTTCCCACGTTATTCCATAATGTCATACTTCGAAAGGCTTTTTTTTCGCTTATACTATTTCTATGGAGAGATAAAGAAACAGTGACCATCACCAGGTATACATTCGAGTGCCCTGGATAAACGGATTCCCACCTTGAAATACGTGCGTTTTCGGTGTTTTTGGAGGTTATGAAAAAAATGCGTCGTAATTTGGTAATTCGATGCCTGGATATAAATGCAAAAGCTTCAAAAATA
>CAKNWT010315081.1:0-13021 GCA_932066315.1 Andricus coriarius
ATGGTGAGAGGCAAGGGGACTCACCGAAATTAAGCACCCCGAAGGGAATAGACAACTACTACGTCCGCGTCGTTATTCCTGGGTAGAGCTAAAAGTAATGTCAACAATTTCATTTTTCGCAATTGCAGCGCCATCTATCGCGAATCGAAACAAATTTTCCGAATAAAACTTACGTATTTCGTAAAGGAGAATCTGAATCTGTGATAAAAAATTGGGGTTGCCATTTGAAATTACAAAGTTACCCCCACCCCTGCTTCCTGTGGGGATGGGGGTGGGGTAAATTTTAACAAATCTTTTTTCCCCCTCGAAAATAAAAAGTTTTTATTCCAGACATTTTTTCCGTAGGATGCGTATTTTTTGAGATATTTCGTTGTCTCAAGTTAAAAAAAACACCCTGTATATGTTCGCTTGTCGCCTATGGTAACCGCAACCATGCGTAGTTCGAAAATCTTCAAAACGCTCGGAACCCGTACTACTTTCGCACGGACTACTCCATGCGTTTTCAGTATGGTAGGATTGGTGCGTTCAGCGCATCGGTGTGCCTGCCTTCTTCGCATCGCTTTTCGGCGTTATTCGGACTAGAGATTCTCATACCGGAATTGCACGAATCGAGGCGATTTTAGTATGGCACACGTGCTACACTTTCCGCATGGTACGTTCCCATGCAATACTCGCAACAGATTTTTCTCCGTGTGGTGAAACTAATAATTATATTTGCGCTACAGAACTACAATGGCTATGTGTTACTGCTATACGAAATGTATAATTCTGTTAAATGTTTGTCTCATTGAGCCCTTTCTCATGTTGTATTTTGGCAACATCGCTGTATGGTTGATTCAGCCGACTCGGTTTGTTTGGCTTTCAAATTCACATGAGTGTACGCGCCATCCTTGAATGTGTGAATGCGTGTGCAAATTGGTGGCAGCCGGCCGTTCGCCTCTTGTCAACAGTCTGTCTGCTACGCCGTTCTATTTAATTATTTTTATTCCAACATAACCTATCGTTAGTAAGTGATTCTGAAATAATAACATTTAAGGTGAATTTAACATATCGCATTGTAGTCAGTGAGGGACCCAATATCGTTTTCTGAATCAACTATATAAACTATGAATACTTTTCCTCCCACGGATGGTTGATCCTCTCATATTCATTTAGCAAGAATCAGATGGCCAAAACACGCATCCAGTATGGCTGTATCTATATCAGCAATAAATTATGGCTAATCTAACCATAAATATGGTTGTACCGCCAATTCATTTATATCAGTGTATCCTTCAGAATACGTTCAAGGTCACATACAAGGTCATCACAACCCAGGCGGAAAAATTATATATATAATATACATAGTGTGAAGTATTATATATAATATTCATTTATTTTATACATTTTTATATCAAACAAATGAATATTATATATAATACTTAACACTATATATAAACTATATATAATTTTTCCGCCTGGGCAAGGTACCTTATTTACATTCCTAGAACTCTTGTTCTGACCACTTAGTCTGAAATCGCGATATTAAGTCAGTATAGCGCTCAGAAAGTTGAAAATCATATAACATACCGACAGACATACAGATATACGCCATAGCCAAAACTTGATTTTAGGTTTCAGGCGTCTTAAAATAATAGAGATCCGTTGAAAAAATGAATATGAATAACTTCATAAACATAATTCCAAGATTTCTGATCTGAATAGATCAGACAAATTTAGACTCTCTCTTCGACCGATATTTATGTGTATTAATTAAAGAGAAAATAAATTCTCAATGAGAAAACTAAATCATTTTTCTTTTTGTTTATATGAAAATTTTCTTTTACATATTTCGATTACAGCAGCATAATGATTACTAAAGTTTTTCATTTTGATAATATGAATCTATTAATGGATTTAGAAATAAAGTTGAATTATTGTTATTTATTATTATTATTATTGATATGTACAGATTTATAAATTTTACTAACGATGGTAAAAAAAAACTTTCGTAATTTTGGAAATATACCAAATTATAAGCACTAAAATTATTCGTTATGTTGAGACAAATCTCTTGATCTGATTAATAGGCCCGCCTAACTCAATAAAATTATGACATATTATACAGATTCGAAAATTTGACGTTTATAAGAGAAAAAATTTCTTAATGTTGCAAATACACCAATATTTTAGATATCAAATTTATTCTTTTTGATGAAATGAGTCTATTCAACTATACAAAAACACTTTATGATCTATGAATAGTAAATCATAAACAGTGAACTATGAACAATAATAAGCAATAATGAATAAAATAAACAATAAATAATAAAAAATCACAGGCGCCTTTTCCATCCCCTCAGGCTCGTCTTATAATAAAAAATCCTCCTTTTCATCCCCTCGGACTTCGTTTGCAATCCAAAAACCCCTTTTCCATCTCCAGACTCCTTTTGCAATTAAAAAATCCCCCTTTCCATAGTAAATATACAACACGATAAATACAAAAAAATCTTCTATGATGAAGCACAGTGCTCTTGAAATGATCACAATTGAAGAGTACACAGGCCGAAAAAAATTTATTATTTTTTGTACCCAAAGACTAGACAAGATGACCGCGAAGGATTTTGGTGTCCTAGAAACGAATCAGTTCTCAAAAGTTTCACTGTGTTACCTGCCGAAAAGATCCCGTCAATTATTCCGAAGTGAAGAACAAGTTTGCGTATACTCCCGTTCTGTAGTGGATAGTTCCATGTGGTTCCAAAGAATCCCAGGCACTTCACTGACACTTCACGTTACACTCGTAGGGTTTAAGAATTCCCCAAACTCAGGTTCCCATAGTCCGCACTATGTTCACCAAGACAGCATGTTCACCATGTTCACCAAAACACTATGGTTCACCCTATGTTCACCAAGACACTGTGGTTCACCCTATGTTCACCTAACACTTTGATTCACTAGTTCAATTGTGGCAGTCCCGCATCGAGGGTCCGAAGCGTCCACAAAAGGTTCTTCACTCAAAGATGTTCAAATGCTTAGAAATATTCAACGTACATCTTCACTGACGCGTGTAAGCTCTCTCCCCAGGTCCCAAAACGTCACTAACTCAAATCAATAATTTTCCTGATCGCCAGGGACTTGTTCCCCCTCCCCTCTCTCTCTCTCTCCTTCCCATTCTTACTCAAGGACTCGGTCCTCACACATTGCGGCTTTGAAAACCTTTTCTATATGACAAACTAAATATTTTGTATTCGTTTAATAATAAGTATCACTGACTCTTTCTTTTATTTTCTTTCCTTTAATTCTGTTGGCAACACCCTGTGCATCAGCATTTCGAGATTAACCCAAAAGTAAAAAAATTCTCAGTTTCAGCCATATTTGAAATAATATAACACGAGCAACGATTTTTTCTTCTTGGTCCTCCGTCTACAGACAGGAGCTTTTAAGGCTCGAAAAAATTTTCAGACTGGAATATCTCACCTACTAGAAAAGATTTGTATTACATTTTTTTTTGAACAATTACAACTAAAAATAATTGAATCATGTAGTAGATGTTTTAAGATGTAACCCAGAATTTTACCAGTGTTCTTTGAAAGCCAAAAAACTGTTAAAAAACTGACTCAGTCTTAAAAAACCCTGTCTGTAAACGAAAGGTGGGACATTAAAGTCTGTAAAACGGAGGGTTAAAACTGCTTACACCATCGTTTATAGCACTCCTTTTAAATTTTTATTTCCATTTTGGATCATCCGGAATCGATTCTTTTTCTCTGAGATATGGCAGTTTTGAGATGACAAAAATGCTGCTCGTGTTATAATGTTTAAAGTATGGCTCGAAATGCCAATTTTTTCTTTTGGGTTACGATATCTCGAAATCTTGACGTATAGGAAAAATTTAGATAAAGGATTCGTTTCCAGGACATCAAAATACTTCGGGTTCACCTAGTCCAGTCTTTGGGTACAAATTTTGTCGGCCTGTGTTATACACCGCGCTCAAACTACTTTGTAGTGGTTTCTTTGTATTCGAATGAATTTTTATTGATTCCAATTTTTTCAGTGGCCACGTTGTATAAATTAATTCTTCATCTGCCGTGACCAGTTTCACATACAACGAAGTTAATAGCACATCACAATGAAGCTAATAATTCTGTTCTGCCTTCTTATACTGGTGTATATTTCAGAACAAATGATCATATATGGTATGTTCTATTCATTTTTAACAAAGTTGATAACAGTTTTCTACCAAATCATTTTGTCAAGTGGATGGATCCATTAATTATATGTAAACTCTTCGAGGCTGTTAAGGGGGGGGGGGGGGCAAATCTTACGCTCATGTTAAAGTTGCATATACAATTACTATAGAAAAATATTTACCAGGAAGTGGGCTTAAATTTCAAAACTTCCCTTACGCAATTAATATGCGCTCCTTGCAGTATACACTTAAAAATATTATTGAATATTTTGGTAGAATTTAATAAGACAAAAATGTGTTACAATGTTTTAGATCTGGAGTCTTGTAATAATCATCCTCCAACAACTCGCATTAAATATAAAAATGCAGATAAAAGACGTATGATAATTAGGTGTACACTTGACGGAACAACCGACACGATAGAGTAAGTTTTTTAAAGCTGTATACTATGATGCACCTTTACATATATAATACATACATAGTAGTATAAAAAAATAAAAAACTTTAAGGTCTTACTATTGATGTAAAACATTAGCAAGTGTATAAGTTTTGTATGCCGACAAAAATTCAACTCTTAATTAGAGATTGTATTTACAGAAAAAGCTGGCCTTCTTTTGAGCCAAATATTCGGCTTTTTTAAAAAACAAGAAAATATAGCGAAAGAAGTTTAAAATTGAGACTTTACAATACATTATTTAATTAAGTCTCCCTGTAAAAAGGCTTCCATTCAAAGGTATGAACTTTTACATCAAGAACAATTATTGTCAATTTACATTGCAGTATGAATTAAAAACTTTTCAGAAAACTTAAGCTCACAATAAGATCATCAAAAAAGATATGCAGCAAAAATAAGTCCAGCTTTTTATTATTATTATTATTAGTTGGGTTGAGACCGTAACAGCCTCTGACGCTTGGGTAATTCCGTTGCGTCCACTTGTGAGCCTAAGCGTGACCCCAAAGCCCTCTCCATAGGGAGAGGACTGCAGCCACGCTGTTGGCTGATATCTCCGACTAACTGATGCAGTAACTGCCAGTAAGTGTTAGATGTTTCCCCGCAATCGCAGGGCAGTGACAAAGGATGTGAGTAGCTGACTCATCATCCATTTCGCACAGACGAGAGAGAGGACTTTCCGCAAGCCCTATCTTATGTCTGTGATATCCGAGGTTCCCATATCCAATAAACATTTCTGTTAGGATTTTGATCTTTTTTCTCCCGAGCTTGAGTATTTCCCTTGCTCGGTTAAAGTTAAGCTTTGAGCCCAAGAGTGTTTTGGCCTGTGTTCAACCAGTGACCAAATCTCACTCATTCTGATGTTCCTTAGTCAGCCAACTGCTAATTTCTTCAGTGACTGACCTACTGGAAATACCTACAACTGGCTCGGGTCCAGTAAAATTTCTTCTTGCTGCTAGTTTGGCTAGCCTATCCGATATCTCATTGCCCTTGATACCGCTGTGTCCAGGGATCCATAGCAGAGTAACTCGGTTTTCCGTCGCTGGCATATTTAGTGCCTCAAAGCACTCCCATATTAATAGCGACGTGGTCGTTGTACCATTCATGGCCAAAATAGCAACCCTGCTATCTGAGCAGATACGGATGTTTCTTTTGTTGTCATACTCCTTTGCCCATTCCATTCCTTCTACGATATACACCGGCTCCTGCGTTCTCCTCGTTCCTGGAGCCATCTGTAAACCAGTTGTATCCATCACTGGGCAGGTGTGCGTCGCCGTTAACCCATTCCTTCTTCGTGGATAGGCTAACTCGATACTTCTGGTCGAAGAGGTAGCGAGTGGCTATTTTGTCCCTGGACATGTTCAGGGTCGGCTTCCTCGCGATGTCGACTGGGATCTTCACTGCTGTCGAGATCCTTCCGTCATTTACCAAATTTAGTCTCCAGGCCGCCTTGGCACACCACGGCCTTGGTGGTGAGATGGAGGGGCTCCAACCTTATTAGTGCCCCCAGTGCCATCGTGGGTGACGACTTCGAAGCACCAGTGATGCCTCTCAAAATCAGTCCCCTGATCCTTTCCAGTCGAGACTTCACAGTCGACAGCTCGACCCTGCTCCACCAGACCACCGCCGCATACGTTAGCCTGGATCGCAAGATCGCTGTGTAGTTCCACATGAGTGTCTCTGGCTTCAAGCCCCAGCTTTTCCCTATGGCTCTCCTACAGAGCCATAGAGTCGCTACTAGCTTCTTGCACTTGTTTTCCAGATGTTTATTTCATAACAGCTTCTTATCCAGAATTACTCCTAGGTATTTAGCTCGTTCTTTGATTTCCAGTTGTTGTCCTCCAAGTTTCAGTGTACTCGTGGTTCCCCACTTATACCTTCTGATGAAAACAACCGCGTCTGTCTTACTCGGATTGACCGATAGTCCAGTTTTCTTACACCATGAATCCACTATCACCAGTGCTTGCTGCATTACTCCGAAGATCGCATCCAGATGCTGGCCGCGCGCGATAACTAGTATATCGTCCGCATAGCCTATGACGTGTTGACCCTGACTCGAGAGTAGATGAAGCAGTTCATCCGCTACTAGGCACCACAGCAAGGGCGATAAAACTCCTCCCTGCGGACATCCAGAGTCAACGGTTCCACATAAAGTGGTATCACCCTTAGTCGTAGTTAGATTCCTGTTGGCCAACATATGGCACGTTCATTCCACGACTTCCGTAGGCACATGACGTGTGATTATGGCCGCCCTGATCACCTCTCCAGAAGTTTTGTTAAAGGCTCCTTCGATGTCCATAAAGGTTCTAATCGCGGGGCCTTTCTCTTTCAGTTGTCCTTCAATTAGGTTTACAGCTCCGCTTAGGGCCGTCTCCGTCGAGTGACCAGCCCTATAGGCCTGTTGCTCTTTGTGAAGTGGCCTCCTTGATAAGACCTTGTCGCGGATATATCTATCCACAAGTCTTTCCACTGTTTTTAGTAGGAAAGATGTAAGGCTGATAGGACGGAAATACCTTAGGTAAGGTATAACCGATCCTACCTGCTTTCGGAATAAAGAATACTCTCGTACCCCTCCATGCAGCCGGGATATGACCCAGCGTCAGACTTGCCCTAGCAAGTCTCACTAGCGGCCCTATGATGGTCTCTCCAGCCCTCTGTAAGAGGACTGGATATATGCCATCTGGGCCAGGAGACTTGTAAGGGCTGAAGGACTTCAGGGCCCACCTGACCCTGGCAGGGGTGACAATCTCGTTGGCAAGCCGCCGTTTCGGGCCCTGCTGGGCCGCAGGCGTCTTTGGTTGCCTCTGAGGTGCCGTCCCCACTTCTCCAAACCTTGAAAAGCCCGGGAAATTTGCCTTGATCAGGTGAGCCAAGGTGTCGCCGTCCGACTCTGAGTAACCTTACGTATTGCACCCCTTTATTCATCCCTCATTGTTGTGAATTAGGTCCATAGTTCCTTCGTTTTGCCATTACTGGCACGTCTGAACCTCTCTCTAGTTTCCCTGCGAAGCTCTTCGAGTTTCCCATTCCACCAGTGTGTCTCTCCAGCCTTTCGGACTCTTGTAGCTCGACAATTACTTCCATAAGTAGCTTTGATGGCTTCCTTGAAAGTGTTGGCTGCCATCTCCAAGGTATCCACGTCTCGAATTGACCTGGGAACCTCTGAAAGTGCACATCTTAACTCCGTGGAAAACTGATCCCAGTACATTCTTCTTGGATTTCTGACCCATTTAGGGCCAGCGGGTACAATGGATTCCAACACGAACTCTATCTGTGAGTGATATGAGAGAGTGGGTTCATCTGAGACTCTCCACCTCTTGATGTTATCTCTAAAACTGCTGGTACAGAGAGTGATGTCAATGACTTCCTCCCTGACCGAGTTATGGAACGTAAGGGTGTTCCCCGTGTTAAGAATATCTAAATCAGTGGTGATTAGGTATTCCCGTAGGTCATTACCTCTTGAGTTGACGTCCGTGCTGCCCCACAAAGTATGGTGGGAATTAGCATCGCACCTTAACAGTAGAGGAATACCCCTTACCTTGCAATATTCCACCAGTGTACATACCTCCACTGGTGGGTTAGTTTCGCTGTCATACGGAAAGTAAGCCGACCCCAGAACTAGCCTTTCTATTCCTTTGAGATCCATGGCTATAACCGTCAGGTCTCTCGAACATAGCTCAAGCAGCGAGACAGCGTTAACTCCCTTCGTCAGTATGCAGGCCCTTGGTTTGGCCGCCTTGGGGTCCCTGTAACAAAAAAGACCAGCCCCCCCTAAACCCCTTATGGTATCTCGAATTAACCAAGGTTCTTGGATTAGCGAGATACCTGCATGCCTCGCAGCCATGCCCCTCTGCAAAACTGCAGAGGCGCCTTTGCTGTGATGCCAGTTAATATCGGTAATGGTGAGACTAGGAGCAGTCATTTAGGTCTGCTCCCGATCTTCCTGTGTCTTAACAGGCTCCTCCTGTCCCTGTCCGGCAACCCTAAAGTTGACCTGTCCAAAGTGATAGAAGGGCCTGTTGTTTAGCGCCGCAAGAGCCGTCGTCTGGGACTCAGGAATCTGCACAACTAGGAAATGCTTGGTGCCTCCTGCTGTGTCCTCTTCCTGAGGCCTACCGTGCCTGACGAATCGCCAGGACCACGCCGTAGCTCTCACCATCTTCTGGAGCAACTCAATCCCACCCACCTTAAGCGCTGCACCTTCTCACGGCTTTGTCTCGACCACTGCTTTGAGTAGCCAAGCTTTAGCCGCTAGGTCGGATGCCACAAATACGAAGACCCCTCCCCTGCAAAAGGAGGTCACGAATCATGGCTATTGATCTGGGTACACTCTTTTGAGCGTCCTCCAGGTAGCCTCCCTAAAGAACTCATATTGCTCCGTAGTGAGCATTGAGTCCGGGTAATTGCTATCGGCCACCACCATCGTCAGGGGGTTAGTCCTCTGAGCGGCCGTCAGTCCAGCTCCCGACAACTCTCTGTTTGTCGGCTGCTGGGCCGCTTTGTGCCTCTTCAGAGTCTTAGCTACCCCCGGTGGGGTGTCTTCTGAGCCCCTACCCCTCTTCTGAGCCTTAGAGCTGGATTACGGCACTGTAGCTGCCGACGTTCCAGCTCCCGCAGCTGCCCTCCTAGCCTGCTGCGCTTGCCTCTTCAGTCTCCTTTTCAGGGAACCGTTGAGCCGTTTCTTTTTGTTGGGGGACTGATTGGCCTTTCCCGTTACCATAGCCTCGTTCAGAGGGACCGTCAATCCCTCAGCTCCCGAGGGGCTGGGGGCACAGCCGCCACCTAAATTTGGCTTGCCGGAGAGACAGATGGAGAGGTAATGGTTATGTTAGACCCTTTAAGGACTAATCCCTCTCCCCCTCCGCCAACTCCCTTCCTCCATCCTTCGTTTGTTGGTTTGGTTTTGCGTGATTCATTTTGGTCCCACGAGAAGCTAGGGAAATAAAAGGTCCGACCCTGCAAAGCCAGCGCATGCAGGGGTAAGACTGAATAATCGGCGAGATCGTCCGGTGTCTCCGAGAGGCCGTTTGGGCACCTTCGTAACCCCTAGGTGCCAAAGTGCCACAAACACGATCACTCTACGCTTATGGCTTAGGGGGGTGGTCACATTGAGTGGGACACCCAATTTTCAAATTTCCGCTTGCAGACTACCATAACAAACGGAGGGCTGTTTCTTGGATGCAATGCGGGCCGCAGGTCATTCCTGTCCCGATTTCAAAGCTGTAAATCGGTCCGGGAGGGGCCTCGACCCAGGTATTCAGAAGGCCCGTTTTAGCTAGGCTCTTTCATCCTTCTACCACACCGTAATCACGCATACCATGAGAGCCCGTTTATAGGGATCCTTTCATTCATATCCATACGCATGCAGGCCAAGGTCCTTTTGACCCCAAAGCTCCACACGCTTAAGCCTCCCCACCAACAAAAAGGTGTTACAGCCCCTAGGGGAGGAGTCCAGCTTTTTACTTCATTCAAAAAATTCAAGTCATTCGTGATTATTTATTTTATTATTTTCATTATTTTTTGCTAAATTCCGTCTTCTAGCATACAAGTCCCTAAGTTTGCCAGACAGGGCAGGAACCGGAACCCTTCGAAATTTCAGGGAAACGTTTTAAGAGCCTTTTTTTTTTAATTTCTCACAAAACTTAAAAAAATAGTATTCTAGCTGTAATAGGTCCGGATATATGGCTCGACAAAGTTAGCCCTTTTTTATTTTATGCGCAAAAATGGTGCTTTTAATTTTTTCTGAAAAATGTAGTATTTCTGTACAAAGGATCGCCGAAAAACTTTATTTATAAAATTCCCTGACTTTTTCCCCGACCAATTTTTCATTTCTCTTGACCATTAATATTCAAAGGCCAGACTTTTAATCTTGTAACATTTTTAACATAGAATATTTCATAAACAGAATGAAAAAATTTCAGATTTATTTATTTCAGCCAAAAAAGATGAATTTTATACCCAGAAAGATTAATTTTTAATCCTAAAGAACGAATTTTCAACAATGAGTGTAATCGTTGTACCAAAAAAGATTACTTTGTAGAAAAATAGTTTAAATTGCAACAAAATAAATTTTCAAACAAAAATAGTTGCATTTTCAACCAAATAATTGGATTTTTTAAAAGAAAGTTCAATTTTCAACGAGAAAAGATAAATTTGCAATACAACAAAACGAATTTTCTGTCCAAATAGATGAATTTTAAACAAAAAGGTTGAATTTTAATAAAAGCCTGGAATTTTCAGCCTAAAAACATGAATTTTAAACAAAATAGTCGAATTTTCAAACAAAAGGAATAAACCTTAACCAAAAATTGTTAAATTTTCAACAAAAAGATGAATTCTCAACAAAAGGTTTAAATTTTTAGCAACATAGTTTAATTTTGAAACAAATAGTTGAATTTACAACCTACAAAAAAGAATTCTGAAACGAAAAGACAAGTATTCAGCAAACAAGAATAATTTTCCACTAAAAAAGATAAAAAACGAATTCTCAAAAAAATAAATGAATTTTCAAACAAAAATTTGAATTTCTAACTAAAAAATATAGATTTGTGACAAAAAGTGGAAAAGTTAAATTGGCATTAAAAATTTTTGTTAACAAAACAGACAAATTACAAAAAAAATAACTTTCAACTAAAATGATTAACATGCAAGCAAAAAAATTTATTTTTGACAAAGTGGTTCAACTTTCACCCAAGTTATTGAAAGTTCAATTTCAAAAATAAATCTTCTCCCAAAATTAGAATACAATACCCTCTCACTTCTCGTGAAAGGCTGGGACTGGGATTCGCGTTAAGTGAGTTCCTCCACTACATCAAAAATCATTTTTTCCTTGCGCTTTTTCCACATATCTGATTGGTTGAGAAAATCGAATCTATTCAAAAAAGGTAATGTCCAAATTTGACAGTTGAGTAAACAAGGAGGAGAGAATATTCAGAGGTTATTATACTAATTTTACCTACGAATCCTAAAAAACTTAGTGTTGTCTTACAAGTGTTCTTTGAAAAAAAGTTTAATGATTGAGAATTCTGGATAGGCAGGCATTTAAGTTTTTTTCTTTCTCGGTCTAGAATTGCTAGCAATTTATGAATTATGTACTTGAAATTAAAGAAATAATCAAGTATTAACCTCTTAATTAGGTTAAATTGAATGTCAATATTTAGAAAAAAAATTATGTTTACGCGCGAGCATTTTGTTTAAAGCGTGCGCTTACATGTGTCGGCAGTGGGAGCAAAACAAGTAGGGGAAGACGCGATATCTGGTAGGGCGATAAGTGGGAGGGTACTGTAATTACATTCCGAGTTTAAAAAATTATTTTAAAATAAAAAGAGTTTTGAACAAAGTAGTCAGCCTTTCGACCAACGGGATGAACTTTTAACTCTAATAGATACATTTTTTATCAAAAAACCTAATTTTCAACAATAAAAAAAACGGATTTTCAACCAACATCAAGATGTTTTAACTAAAATTATGAATCTTTAACCCAAAAATGACTTTCACAAAGTGGTTCGAAGATCAACCAAGTAATACAATTTTTAACTAAAAAAGATTAATTCTAAACGAATAATGTAATGATAGATATTGCAAAGAAAAAAGATGTCAATTTTAGATAAAAACAGTTTGATTCAATCAGAAAAGAGTAATTTTCGAAAAATAATTTCAGCTCAAAAAGGATGACATTATAACCAAATTAATGAATTCGCAACCAATTCACTTTTAAAATTTTGCCAAACTTTTCTCTGACCAACTTTGCATTCTCTCTGACCATTAATATTCAAAAACCAGAATTTCAATCTTGTAACATTTTTAACATAGAATCTTTTATCAACTAAATAAAATAATTTTTATTTTAAATTTAAATATAAGAAATTCATTATCCTTTACAGTTATTTAAAGTGCCTCTAATAGAAATTCCCTGACTTTTGCCAGATTTTTTTTTTTAAATATATTTTTTAAATAATACTGATCTACAAAAATTACTCATGTCCAATAAACAATTGCTTAACTCACTGGGTGACGAAGGGAGTAATGTGTGGAAGGAGGTATTGATTTTTTTTAGATTGATCTAGAATTGTCGTGTTACTTATTTTATGTGACTCTTGTGTCTCTTCGAATTAGGGTCTCATTCACACATTCTTTCCGCGGTCTGCCTCTGGGCACACTGCCATTTACTTTACCTTTATACACTTGTTTCGCTAGTCGCTCATCTTTCATTCTCTCAACATGCCCGAACCATCTTTACCGATTTCTTTCCGATATGTAAACTAGTGTCTCTTCTGCACCACATTGTTTGAGGACTATCTCGTTACTCATTTTATCCATCAGTGTCATCATCCTTTTCTTGATATGTCCATGTCTCGCTACCGCATAGCATAGTCGGTACAAATATAAAATTATGTATTGCCATT
>CAKNWT010315100.1:0-20300 GCA_932066315.1 Andricus coriarius
ATGGTGAGAGGCAAGGGGACTCACCGAAATTAAGCACCCCGAAGGGAATAGACAACTACTACGTCCGCGTCGTTATTCCTGGGTAGAGCTAAAAGTAATGTCAACAATTTCATTTTTCGCAATTGCAGCGCCATCTATCGCGAATCGAAACAAATTTTCCGAATAAAACTTACGTATTTCGTAAAGGAGAATCTGAATCTGTGATAAAAAATTGGGGTTGCCATTTGAAATTACAAAGTTACCCCCACCCCTGCCTCCTGTGGGGGTGGGGGTGGGGTAAATTTTAACAAATCTTTTTTCCCCCTCGAAAATAAAAAGTTTTTATTCCAGACATTTTTTCCGTAGGATGCGTATTTTTTGAGATATTTCGTTGTCTCAAGTTAAAAAAAACACCCTGTATAGGTAAGGGATTCCAAATCCAAATCGTTAAAAAAAACGGTTACTTTCTGTTTTTGTCAATTCACTTGCTTTATTTGAAAAAAAAACACTTTGTATAACTGACTAGAATGGGACTGACGAATACACCTACTTATTTGATTAATTAAATACTTGCATTAAAAATATTAAGGGGGGTCCTTTTTAGGCCCCTTTCTTCTGTGTTCGATGGCAAGGAACCAAAACAAAATCACAAAATAATGTTGTTTTATTTCGTTCGGGTCCCTGAGAAAACCTTCCACTTTTTATGAAATATGAAACAAAGATATTATCATTTTTCCTGATTAATTATTCATGGCCCTTTTATACATGATTCATTATTTCGGCGTTTTTACTGAACATTTTTTCATACTTTTACGAGACTATTGATTTAGAAAAACGTGGCCAATTTTAAAGCACGGAGGTCATTTAAGATCAGGGTGATAGCAAAACACACTTTCCAATTTCTTCCTGCTTGAATTATACTCTTATTTTAGAATAAATTATAATATAGAAAGAACTGTATGCAAGCAAATTAATATTTTTACATTCTCATCATAATGAGAAGGTATTTTTCTAATGTTATAACTGGCTATAGCGGGTTTATTTAGATCTCAATGTTTCGAGATGGTGTGTGTCTGTCGTTTTTGTTGTTTTTTAAGACTCAAAAATGTTATGCGCGGCTATTTGTGTTAAACAAAAAGACAAACAATTTATCCCCACGACTTTTTTTGATAAGAAAAATTACCAGAGCATTTTCAAAATCTAAAAAAAACAAACGAAAATGAACATTTTAGGCCAAACAATGCACGAAATAAAAAAAAAGTCAACAGAAGAAAAACGTTGCTTCTTTAAGTCCCTACAAGATTATTAGAACAACTTTTTTAATTTTCTTAAAAAATAGAAAATTTAAATTTTTATCGTACAAGATACGAAAAAAAGTGAATGAACAAAAATTGTGCAGACAAAAAAGATCCACAAATTTGTTATTATTCAATTTTTTATAGGACACGTATTTTTTGTTTTATTCGTAAAAAAACAGCACTAAAAATAAAAAAATAAAATTTTTGGACAGATGACACAAGCTACGAACAAAAATAATAAACCAAAAGTTGTTCACCCAAAAAAGAGCTACCCATTTTGTATGAATCATTTTTTGATAGGACGCGTAGTTTTTGTTTTATTCGTAAAAAACAACATAAAAAAATTAAATTAATTGAAAAATGACACAAGGTACGAAAAAAAATTAATAGACAAAAGTTACAAATTTGCTTTGAACCACCTTACTCTAGGATGCATATTTTTAGTTTAAATCACAAAAAATAACATTGAAAATAGAAAAATGAAATGTATGGAAATACGACACAAGTTTCAATAAAATGTTTAATAACAATTCTTTCCAATAGGATGCGCACTTTTCTTAAATAATAAAAACAAGACAATAAAAATACTTTTGTTTCAATACAAATGCATTTTTTGAATTGTCACAATATAAATTTATTGAAACGATACATTTTTCAGTACATAGATATTCCAAAAGTTAAAGGTTGCAGAATATTACCCATGTGTACATACTGTATATCTTTGGAATGTATATAGGTATCCATTTATTTGGTTCAATAATATAATGAACTTACTTTAAACTGTAATTATAAATCTTGCTTGTAATTTTTTGATCCGACTTCGGAACAAGTGTATTTTAGTTTTACATTTAGCTTGACTTGCTTTTTTTAGGCTTAGCGCTTCTTTGTCGCATAAGACGCGAAAATTCTTCTAGTGTCATATCTTCTTCTCGAGGATTCTGATCCCTGTAATACGGTATTAGTTCCATTTCCTCTGGTGTCAAAGGAGTATTACCCATGCCATTTTCGTTCACTATCACCTGTACTTTATTTTCATCATATATTGGATGAAGGGCACGAAAAATTTTTACTCCAATGATAAAACCATTTCGTTTTACTTGATATTGATTAAAAAAAAGATAAAATATTGGATCAATTGTACCACGTGATGTCCCGTAATAATGAATACCATGACTAATAGGTGCAAGTTGTCTATGACGCTGAAACACTACCGCTAGTGTATCTGGTACTGTAACAAGAAATATAAATTATTGAATTTATATGTGGACTAGGGTGGTAAAAATTTATCCCTGTATTTGTTCGCTTTCCGGAGAGGGAACGTTTATTAATTACGTAAGGATGAATTTTTTAAGTTTTAGACTCCCTATTCCCCTATTGTAAGGATTCGCAAGATTTTCGTGAGCACCCCCCCCCCCTCCCTATTTACGTAAGATTTTATATTTTCACTCAATATGTCGAAAATATATCGAATATTTTCACTGTAAACGAGGTATTAGGATTTCAAGGGTTTCAAAATACACTGGAACCTGGAATTAAGAAACCTGCGTTTACGATATTCTTAGAACTGATGTGCTCAGCAGTTTCATAATGAGGTGATCCGCATGACCGAAAGGGAAGCGGTGCTCAGTCACGCGTGACGAACAGCAGCGTATTTTGCGTAAGATCATGTATTCCAATTGGGAATGGTTCACACGGCCCTTAATGTTTATGTTTGGATTCCCTGGATTTAGGATCAAGCCACTGCGAGCCATGCCTGAAACCGTTCTTAATTCCAGGTTTCAGTCTATTTGAAGGTTTTAAGTGATATGAAAGGATTTCAACAGATTTGAAAGGATTGATAAGGTATTTCAACGAACTAAAAAGTATTTTTT
Organism: Andricus coriarius; assembly: GCA_932066315.1. Lineage (NCBI taxonomy): Eukaryota > Metazoa > Arthropoda > Insecta > Hymenoptera > Cynipidae > Andricus > Andricus coriarius. The sequence continues at coordinate 3,149 of CAKNWT010315100.1, forward strand.
TTTATTCCAAAATTATTACGGAATTTGACGAGATTTCCAAAGATTTTAGGGATTACATCAGATTTCAAGAAAGTACAAAAGTTTTTAGGTATTCCAAATGATTTTACAGGATTACAATAGATACAGATTTCAAATCATTTTAAAAGATGTCACAAGTGTGAAGAAATTACATAGTACAGTTTTAGATAAAATGTCAATTTTTTCAAGGCATTTTACAAGATTTCAAGGGACTTCAAAGATTTTTAGGGATTTTAAGGAATTAAGAAGGATTTCCGCGGATTTCAAAGGATCTTGAAGGATTTTAAGAGACACCGAAATATTTTCACGAATTTTGAAGGCTGCCAGGGGATTTTAATGAGATTGCGAAGGTTTGAAGGGATTTCAAAGGGTTTTATGTGATTTTAACGAATTTTAAGAGATTTATAGAGGTTTCGATGATTTCACCGGATTTCAAAGGATTTTAAGATATTTCAAAAGATTCCAAAGTATACACGGAAGAAAAGTTGACGGTCTTATAGAAGTTCTTGTTTAAATTATGAAAACCGATTCGATGTGAAAGCATTACGAAACCAAACAAATTTTCTTGACAATCAAAGTGGAAAATTGATATTCACGGATTTTAGAGGATTTCGGAAGATTTCAAAAGATTAATTGTAATTTTAAAGGATTTTTAAATGTTATAAAGGATTCTCATGGATTTCGAGAAATTTCAATGGCTTAAAAAAAATATTGTTCGATTTCAAAATATTTATGGATTCTAAAGATTTCAAGGGATATCGTAATATTTCACGGAATTTCGAGAATTTGAACTAATTTTTATGGATTTTAAGGGATTTCTAAGGACTTAAAGGATTATAAGGCATTTTTATCTGATTTTAAAGATTTCAAGCAGCTTCAAGGTTTCTAAAAGATTTCACAGAATCTCAAAGAAATGTAAGGACTTTCTACACTTTTTCAAGGATTTCAAGAGATTCCGAGGTAGCTCAATCGTTTTAAAGGGTTTTCAAGAGATTATGTACGATATCCATAGAATTCGAAGGATTGCAAGGAATTTTCAGACTATTTAAAAAATTTTAAGGAAAAAGGAATTCACACGTATTGTGCCGAGAAAATGCCCCGAAAAATGCCAAATAGCAGTTTTATGTAAAATTGAATGAATTATTTTTATTCGATAAACGACAAACTTTTAAGCATTTTTTCTTCAATTTTTCATTGTTTCAACAATCATCATTGGTTAAAACATTTTTTCCTACCTGTGTGAAAAAACTATACGGAAACCGTTCTACGGGTAGAGTTGCATACCGAGACGAGAGATTCTCGTTTCTCGTTACATTTTAATCGATTAGCGAGAAAATTTTCAAACGAGCCCATCGAATGTCATTTGTTCATACTCGATTGTTCCAGTCTCAGTTTACGAGAAATGTTCTCGTTGGCTGTCGAATGTATCTGCCAATTTAGTTTGAATATAAAATGCCAAAAAACGAAAAGTTTCAAGAATTTTAGGCAGTAAGAATAAAGTAGATCAAACACAGAAGCAGACGAAATGCAGAGAGCAAGTACTGCCTAGGATAATTCAGAAAGTCAAGCCGATTGAAATACAGTGGCTGAAGAAGAAAATTAACAGGATAATCCATTACAGTAGTTTTCAATCAATTAAGTTAATAAATTTAATGAAAATCCAATTGTCTCAATTCAATTTTTTATATTTATATTGACCCTCAATGAGCTTATCTTGATATTTGATTTCATGTAGATCTCCATTATTTTCTTTTAAATTGATGCCTCCTTTTATGCAAAACTTTCAGAAATATCAAACTATATAAGAAAAAAATTCACAAATTCAAAAAATTTTGACAGGTCAATGTTTTTTTGAACTCTAATTTAAAACTATAACTTATTGTGTACAACTCAATATCGGTGATTTTAAAAGCAGTATTTACACCTAAACGAACTGTCAGTAAGCAACTTTCAACCAAGTAGTTGAATTTTCAATCGAAAAAAATGAATTTTTGATAAAAACAATGTAATAGTTCATATTGCAACCGAAAACGATTTTAATTTTAAATAAGACAGAGTGACGTTTAAACAAAAACGGCGAATTTTTATCAAATACATAATTTTTTTAACAGATAATTAAATGTTTAAACAAGAGGATTTATTTTCTACCAAAAAGAACGAATTTTTAACAAAATATATGAATTTTAAACGAAATTCTTCAATCTTTAATTTAAAAAGGTAGAATTTGAACAAAAACTGAAATAGTTAAATATTCAATTGAAAGAATGAATTTTCAACCAAGGAGTTGAATTTCCAGTCTAAAAAGATGATTTTCCATTAAAAAATGTAATAGTTGAATATCACCAAAAACGGCAATTTTTCATAAAAATACATTTAAATTTAATTTTTTAATATTTAGGTTCTTGTTAAAGCAAGGCCCAGCTAAACTTCCGTATATGAAATTGTCTTTGATGAAAGCAACTGAATCGATGTAAATCGATGTAGATGATCGAGGATAATCATGATGCTACGTGTACTATGCAGATTGGAAATGATAGTGCAGAAGGATGAGCCGACAGAAGTACAATATTGTTTTAGAATGGTGGAGAAGTCATCAAATTAACTTACTAATTAGGAAACACCGAAACCAATTTAGTGATAATTTAATTAGATTCCTGATGACAATTTATGCTCTACTTGTATTTTGGCATCTATAATTCAACATCAAATGCGAGAGCAAATGTGATTTGTACATTTAAATATTTTAATGATGTATACATATTACAATAATTAATAAATGATTATATATTTATTGAAAATAATTTTTATCTTTCTAATCCAGTGAATGCCATTTCGGAGGTTTCGCACCTTCAATTCAAATTGGAAAAGCTAAAAGAATCCCTAATAATTGTGTTTCCATGTAGACAAACATTCCATGTAGTTCAAAACTTTAAAAATATTTGGTCTAAAAAACATTTTTTAATTTGACATTTGAAAACTTTTTAGTAATGAGGTGCGTAAGAGCTCGAAAAAAAATGCATTGTCGACTATCGGAGATTTCAGTCGTATTTGTATTTTTATTTACCAAGTTCCTGAGGCTAAAAATTAAAGATAAGTAATTTTTTACGTTTATTAGTAAAATTCTCATAAAAAATAGAGCAATTTCACTTTAACATATCATTTATAGTGGGATTTTGAATAGTTTTGTGAATCTTGTAGATTTAAGATTTCGAAAGATCTGATTTTCACGTTGCTTAAAGTAAGCTTGTAGATTATTTAGCGTCTATAGGGTACTATAGGGTCCCTATAGTATATAGTTCCTATAGTTCCTCGGAGACACGAGATTGAATCAATGCCGCAGGTGCAAAAGACAAATCTTCTTCGGGGGAGTCTGATTTCTGCAGTACTTTAGGGTCCCTGGAGTAAGTTCCTCGAAGACACGAGATTGAATGAATGCCCCAGGCGTAAAACACACACCTTCTCCGTGGTAGTCTGGTTTTTACAGTACATTAGTGCACCCTGGAGTGGGTTTCTCGAGGACACGAGATTGAACCAATGTCCCAGGTGTAAAAAACACATCTTCTCCAGGGAACTCTGGGTTTTACAGCACTTTAGGGTGCTTAGAGTGGGTTTTTTGAGGTCACGTGATCCCGCCAATGCTCCAGGTGTAAAAAACACATCTTTTCCGGGGAAGTCTAGTTATCACAGTACTTTAAGGGGGTATTTCTATTTGACCGAGCTTTTTCAGGCGTTTTTCAAAAATTCATAAAAAATACAATTGTTAATATTTTTGAATGGAAGTTTTCTTATATTTGTAAGCAGATCCTAAACTAAAAAAATACATGGTTACCAACAAAAAAAGAAATAATAGGGGGCGCTGTAGCATTTCAAAAAATGTGTCTCAGAAACGACACCCTCACTTGGCTGACATGATTCAGCTGCTCCAGGTCATCCGAAACAAAAAAATCGAAAAGATTCTTAAAATATATGAGTACGGCTATAGCCGGAACTAGAACAAATCAAAAATATTGAAAATTGCCAAAATGGTGCTCATTTGAAATTTTGTTTTCGAATTTTGACTTTTTTGGGGGTAGTTCTTGACTTGCTAAAAATTCAAAAATCATTATTTTTTATTTATTCTAGTTCGGGCTATAGCCAAACATCTGCCTAATATATCCTCTAAATTTGAGCTTAATCGGTCCAGTGGTTTTGACGGAATCATGTCAGCCATTTTAAAAAATCGTGTTTTGAGAAAAACGCGTTTAAAGTTTATCATAGTACTTACAGCTAGTCTGTTAATCTGCTATGCCTGGTCCGTACAAAATTCCTTCTTCTTCTTCAAAAAGGTCTTTTGTCCTTTTTCATCCATTTTTATTTTTAAATTGAAATTTTAAAACAAAAAACACAGGGCGTCCGATTTGACTTGTGTGCCTTGACAGCCGCTCGGCCCTCCACAGCGTGCGGCTGAGTACTCTCCGCTCTGCGCAATTGAACCTGCTGCAGTTTCGTTAAAAAGTCCGAACCAAACAAATCCCTTTGCGTACAAATTCCACATACTATATACTATCAAAAAATGAAAAATAAACAAAAAATCGATTTTTTGGTCCGGTCAAATAGAAATACCCCCTTAAGGTCCCTAGAGTAGGTTTCTCAAGGGCACGACATTGAATTAATGCCCCAGGTGCAAAAAACACATCTTCTTCTGGGAAGTCTGATTTCTGCAGTACTTTAGGGTCCCTGGAGTAAGTTCCTCGAAGACATGAGATTGAATCAATGCCCCAGGTGTAAAACACACACCTTCTCCTTGGAAGTCTGATTTTTACAGCACTTTAAGGCACCCTGGAGTGGGTTTCTCAAGGAGTCGAGATTGAATTAATGCCCCAAGTGCAAAAACACATCTTCTTCAAGTAAGTCTGATTTTTATAGTGCGCCAGGGTGTCTGGAGTAGGTTCCTCGAGGACACGAGATTGATCCAATGCCCCAGGTGTGAAAAATGTATCTTCTTCGGGAAAACCTGGTTCAATCTCGTATCCTGAAGAAACTTACATCAGAAACCCTAAAGTACTGTAAAAACCAGACTTCCCTGAAAAAGATTTTTTTACACCTGCAGTATTGATTCAATCTCGTGTCCTTGAGAACCCCACTCCAGGAAGCCTAAAGTATTGTCGAAACCAGACTTCCCCGGAGAAGACGTGTTTTTCACGACTGGGGCATCGCTTCAATCTCGTGTCCTCGAGGAACCCACAATTGGTGCAAGGTTTTGACGTGGGTAGCATAATTTTCCCGAAGATGTTGCTCGCATACCTGGTTTAAAAGTGTGATGTGCTGGGACAATGGTTCAATCTCGTCTCCTCAAAAAACTTACTTCAGGGACCCTAAGGTACTGTAACACCCAGACTTCCATGAAGAAGAAGTCTTTTTACATCTAAGCATTGGTACAATTTCGTGTCCTCGAGGAACTTACTTCAGGAACCCTGAGGTACTCTAACAACCAGACTTCACTAAAGAAGATTTGTTTTTCACACCTGGGGCATTGACTTAATCTCGTGTCCTTGAGAAACACACTCCAGGGACCCTCAAGTACTGTCGAAACCATACTTCCCCGGAGAAGTTGTGTTTATCACGCCTGGGGCATTGATTGAATCTCATGTGCTCGAGGAACCAGGCCCGGCGGAACGTAGGTTATCTGCCTTTCTCGATCCTCAAGAAGCGTGAATGTAAAGGAATTAGAGTAAGCGAGACACTGGCATGTGGAAAACAAATGACGATTTTCCACATGCGAGTGTCTTGCTTACTCTAACTCCTTTACATTCACGCTTCGTGAGGAGCGAGAAAGACAGATAACCTGTGTTCCGCCGGCCCTGCGAGGAATCCACTCCAAGCATTCTTAAATACTGTAAAAACCAGACTTTACCGGAGAAGATGTGTTTTTTACACCTGGGGCATTGGTGCAATCTCGTGTCCTCGAGGAACTTACTTCAGCGACCTGAGGTACTCTAACAACCAGACTTCGCTGAAGAAGATTTGTTTTTTACACCTGGGGCATTGATTTAATCTCGTGTCCTTGAAGAAACCCACTCCAAGCACCCTTAAGTAATGTAAAAACCAGACTTTCCCGGAGAAGATGTGCTTTTCACACCTGGTGCATTGGTGCATCCTCGTTTCCTCGAGGAACTTACTTCAGGGACCCTGAGGTAGTCTAACAACCAGACGTCGCTAAAGAAGATTTGATTTTTACACCTGGGGTATTGATTTAATCTCGTGTCCTTCAAAACCCTACTCCAAGGACGCTAATGTACTGTCAAAACCAGACTTCCCCGGAGAAGATGTGGTTTTTGTACCTGGGGCATTGATTCAATCTCGTGTCCTCGAGGAACTTACTTCAGGGACCCTGAGGTAATCTAACAACCAGACTTCGCTGAAGAAGGTTTTGTTTTTCACACCTGGGGTATTGATTTAATCTTGTGTCCTTGAAAACCCCACTCCAGGGACCCTAAAGTACTGTCGAAACCAGACTTCCCCGGAGAAGGTGCGTCTTTAACACCTGGGGCATTGGTGCAATCTCGTGTTCTCGAGGACAATTGGTGCAAGTTTTTGACGTGGGTAGCATAATTTTCTCGAAGATGTTGTTCGAATACCGGGTGTAAGGGTGTGATGTCCGGAGTGTGATTTCCGAGAGCGCAGCTCATCACCGGTAGTCAAACTTAGTCGAAAATTAGTTTGTAGACATGTTTGTAGAATTTCCGTATGGAATTTACATGTTGAATTTCTACATGGAATTTACATGTTGAATTTCTACATGGAATTTCCGTAGAACGCTTTCCGTGGAATTTTGTTCATGTGGGGTAAATCGTGAAAACTTATTATTCTCCGGAATAAATGATACAGATGATGAATTTCAAGAGCAATATTTCTTTTTTTAATGTAATTGGTAATTATTCAAACAATTTTCAATTATTTAAACAATTTACCCTTAGTAATAGTTAAAAGTTTATATTTTTTGGAATTAACTACACAATTAACGAATTTTGAGAGTAATTTATATTTTCTAACGATATTTGACAATCATTTAAATAATTTTAATTTGTGTAAACAATTTTTTTCAATAACGCAGTTACTGAATGCTGAGGTGCTTTTTTCTGAAAGGCAGTTTTTAATTATTTAAACAATTTCATTACCCTATAAATTTAAAAAAGTTACTATTTTTTGTAATATTAATGACACATATAATGAATGTTGAGAGTGATATTTTTCGTGGAAGAAAGTTTTCAATTACTCGAACAATTAATAATTAATCGCTTTCGTCTTTTTATACGAAAGGTAGAGAAAGTTCTAGCTTTTATGAATCTCTTAAACTATGTTGGTTATTATTCAGTATTTTCTCATCTCAGAACTTATACCCTAAGTTTTTAAACAATATTCATTTTTTAAACCACTTTTTACGTTGCGTTATGAATAGTCATTGTTTTTTAAATCGATTTCGTCAAAATAAAAAAACACTGAGCGATATAGTGTAAGAGATTCAAAAAAATTGAATTTTCTCAATTTTTCCGATGAAAAAGAGCAAGTGATTTTAATTTTTTAAATAATTGCAAAGTTTCTTTCACAAGAATATCACTCTTGATATTCATAAGCTGTGTCATTTGTTTGAGAAAATGATAACTTTTCACGATTTACAGCGAAAAAAATTGTTTAAGCAAATTAAAATTGTTCAAATAACTGCTAAATATCCTGAACAAAGAAAAATGATATTACTCTTAGCATTCGTTAATTGTGTTATTAATTTCATAAAATAATTACTTTTCACGATTTTGTGGAAAAAATGATACAAATAGAAATTGTTTAAACAATTGAAAAATATGTTGTGAAAAAAATATTTTTTACATTGATAAACTGTATCACTTACTTCGAAAAATAGTAACTTTTCACGATTTGCTGCAAAAAAATTGTTTAAACAAATGATACTCATTCAAACAGGTTAAAATTAGTTAATAAATATTTTGAAACTTATCGAAAAGAAAAATAATTAATGTTTCAAAAATGTTTAAAAACGCTCCTCACCATGAATTTTACATAAAACTGCTGTTTTGCATTTTTTGGGCATTTTCTGCTCGGCCCAATACATGAAGGATGGCGGTAGTGGTCACAATTAAAAGTTATTGCGTGGAAATTATTCTTTCAAATTCCTTAAGTCTTAACTTCAATTTACAAAAAGTTATTAGCCAGTAATTATTTTTTCCATTTCTTCGAAAACTAAGCTTTCCCTATTTAAAAGCCCATGTTAATTTCAAAAGATCGGGGGATCGGTGGCTCGGGTTAATGTTTGTTTTTCACCGAGTTGAATGAAAAACATAGGGAAATTTCTTTTCCGGAAAAGTAACGAATTGGGGGGATTGATCACCGAAAATCGAAAGTCGAATTTTTTGGATCACCCTGATGTAGACCGTATGACCAGAAAAATTTCTATAGGAAATAACATTCGTTTTTTTATCATTGAATTTATTTAAAAAGCTATGTGGTTTGAAATTAATTGCCTTTTGGACCGTATCACCAGAGAAAGTTTCCATATGGAATAAGATTCGTGATTTATAAAACGGTCGAACTACTGAGTTGATATAAATATGTGGTGGTTTTTTTAACTCTAAAAAATCCTGAATATTTCAGATTTGCAACTTCGTGAACCACGTGGCCGCAGCAGAAAATAGCAATAATGCAGTTGAAATCAGAGATATGATATTATTATATTTACCAACGCAATCAACGTAAGCCGCCAAGAAGGTGAAGAACATTGTCCCAATAAGAAACCGCATTTTTTCGAAGTAGATTAAACTTATTTAAGAAAACTTTATATTTCCAGTTTAATTAATAAATTTTCTACAAGATGATTCAGAATATATATACTGTAGAGGCTAAATTTGGAGATATTTGTATTTCATAAAAATGGATTCCTTTGATTTGAAGGCTTAAAAAATGAGCATATATTTACTTAATTAATTATAATGTTAAGGGAAGAAGAATTAGGAATTAAGTATTAATTAATTAAGAATCTAATAATTATTAAGAATTTACAACTGCGACTCATAAGGTAATAAATCTTTCGAGAATAAAAAAGTGTAAATAAAACCTTATCATAATTTTAATTAAATAATATGAAAATAATAAAAAAAAATATCTCGTGTAGTATGGACGTGGGACTAATCAATTATTTGAGATATAATATAAGGACGAGAGCCTAATCTATCTATCACATGCTATCGCATGAGTCTTCTTCGTTTCTGAAGCTTCAATATTTGAGATATTTGTATTTCATATAAATCTGGTTTTCTCCGCTTCAAACGGGTATACGATACGGATTGACTGTACGATACCTATACAATTTAAAAACAATTATAATACCTTATTTTGTAGCTTCATCATTCATATAATTTTGGAAGATATAATACAGCATTTGACTTAATTAATAATGGTATTAGTATAAATGGAAAAAAATCACAAATTTAAGCCTTTCGACTTTGAATATTTAGAAGCTAAACAATTGAAAATTGAAAATTTTCATGAAATTTTTTTTATTGTTTAACTGACGATTTTCAAATTATAATAAAGTTGAACAATTAAACAATTTTCAAAACTTCAAGACCGAATAATGTGTTCGGTACCTATTGACAAATTTCAAATACTAAGTGCCTTAAATATTACATTTTTATTCTATAGAATAATTTCTCATTGCATCAGAAATGTGGATCATTTTCAAACCTAAAAAAATGGTTCAATTCGAATTTACTAAATTCTGAAAAGGTACATATATATTGAAAAATGTTCAGTGAACATATTGAAACTTTAAGGCTCGGCAAAGATAATGTTGTATCAACAAAACTAAGGTCCATATTAAACGTTATTTTAATCAAGTATGATTAAAATTATGATAAGATGAATATAATCAAGATTCGCGGTAGCGAATCGCTGTCAAGTATTAAAAAATATAAAAATATTTTAAATACCCTGACGAAAAGAAATGTGCCATGAAGGACAAAATGCGAAAAAGAAAAACATCGCTATCGAAAATTATTAATTGTAACGTGCATAATTTCGAAGATTTAACGTAAAATATCTCAAAGAATTTAAGAGATATCTTCCCCAAGCTTAGTGGATACATAGAACCCATCAAAGTACAGAAATTCTGCAAGCTTATATGATATTAATTAAAAATTGAAGAAATGGCCTATAATCGAATTAAAAAATACTTAACTAAAAGCCGTCTGCCGGCTATAATTTTATCGCAATGATCGTAAAACTTTGACAATCACATCTCAGTTGACAATTTTAAATATTAATCAGGAAAAAAATTCGCAATTTGCCTTGAGAAATGAAGAGCTTGAAACGTTATTCTTGAAATGCAGACCAACGTACAGATAACATTCTTTTACCAAATGAACTCGAAGCTTTTTTAAAAAAGATATATTCATAAAACAGTTTCAATGAATTTGAAATACATTAATTTATAATGCAAATTATAAATTTTGCAATTATTTTTTAACGATTCATAACATGCAGACAAATATGCAGCCAAAACTAATCAATCGATTTTGATTAAACTTTGCCTGTTTTTCATGAGAAAGTGATCTATAAACATTAGAGTGCAAAAAACTGCGAGTTTTTGAATTTTGAAAATACGTTTAAATGTTCTGCCAGACCCTTATATGTCTGAGCATTAATTTTCCTACTTGTTAATTTTTTTTAAATACAAAATTTAAGGCTAAAAATTATTTCACTCCAAAAAGTTGTATTTATTTATTAAGAAATCAAGTAATAAAGCCAATTACAAATAGTGGGAAATTGATAAATACACCAGACTCTCAGTTCATGAACGCGCAGTTTATGATCGCGGTGTCAAGGGCTGAGTGGCATCAGGGTTACCAAATTCTTCAAAACCCCAACGTGCACCCCTCAGTCGACGGCGACGCAGCAAGTAACAAAGGGAGTCTCCTAACGGAGATTTTGGGACATCCCGTCGAATTCCTTAGTATCTAGACACTTCTCCTGCAAGCAAGGCTCTGCAGGGGGTACTCTTTATTTTCCTAGCTACTCGTGGGACCATCATGGCCGATAAAATCAAAACTGCTACAAAACATAAGCTGTTAATAAGGTCAAGAATAATGCCCCAATAAGGATCCGCATGTTCTTGAAATAGAGAAAACTTATTCAGGCAAATTTTGTTACCAGTTTAATTAATACATTTTCTAAACGATGATTCAGTATATATAATTAAGAAAAATAGGTTAAACAACCAGGGTCTCACTGGGAGCAAATGCGATCTATGAAAATGATACTGGCTTCCAGTAGAACCGCGGTAAATCACACCTATGGTCAGGTCTCACAACCGTGAGATGGGTCGTCACAGGGCACGACGAAATCACAAAGACAGGCCAGAGAAATCCTCATGTGCCTTGGGGACTCGGAGCGACCCAAGGATGACAGCTTTTTGCATTCATCTTGCATATGCCTTGGCATCTTTTTGGCATATGGGTATGGCCTTGAGGTAACGAACTAGTGATAGTTTCGCACCTTCGACAGCACCAATCACAAGCACAATTACTTCAACCGAATATTTTGGGTACAGTTGTTGCAGCTCCAAGCCAAGCGGCTTGAACATTTTTTAAAGAGGACTTCTGCATATGCATGATCTTACGCGTGGCGGTATCAAGGGCCATTAGCTCGTTTTTTGTCCATTGGACCATCGAAAACAAGTAGAGTATAACCGGGACGGCAAGAATGTCAGTCGCAGATACCTTGTTCAACGCCGACAGATTTGAAGACCAAATCTGTCGAACAAGTCTTGTATCAGCTTTGGAGAGAGTCCTTCACTGATGCTACATTCTGAATGCGGCTTCAAGAGCCGCCCAGGTATGTATAGGTCTCTTCAGTGTCAAAATGTCTAATAACACTTATGTCCACAAGCTCAGGGTCCCCGGCAACGCCAGTAATCCATCCTCTCTTCAGATAATTCTTGGCACACTTGTCCAATCCAAAGTCCATACCAATGTCTTCTGAGTATCCCTCGACGATATTTAAAGCACCCTGAAGCTGTTATGAATGGGAAGCATAGATCTTCAGATCATCCGTATGAAATACATAAGAGACCTTATGCTCGCGATGATTAGTTTCGCCGCAGAGGTGTCCAGAAGAATTACGTAGCGCGAGAGATAGTGGTAAAAGTATGATACAGAAGAGTAGAGGGCTCATAGTGTTGCCCTAAAAGACACCCCTCTGGAAGGTGACGCTGTTCTTTATTACACGATAACTTCCAGATGAGACATTCAAGCTTTCTCATAGACAGATGATAAGTCTATGAGCGATTGAATCGAAAGTTTTCAGGTAGTCAATCCAGGCCATCGACAGGGCGCGCTGATGGACGCACCTGTCAATAAGCAGGTTGTCCTGGCAGCCTGTTACACCTTTCTTTGAGCTAAGTTTTTCGTACACCTCTCTCCATACAGACTCAAATCATTGATTAATGAATGGCACTTAGGTGTCTCGAACTTCGATTCTGTGATACCAGGCGACCTCTCAAAGTATGCAGCCTTATCCTTGCATGCGGGGCTCTACAAGGATGGACAAACTCCTTTCCCTAGCTGCTCGAGGGAACAACAATGATAACACCACACATAGTTGTAGTAAGTCCGGTTCAAAACAATCTAACGCGCAGAGCTCCCAACAATGGGTCGGACAACAATGCCGACTACCCTAGAGTTACGGAAGCCAACCAAGACCGAGTCAATGCGATGGACCGGCGAAATTTCAATACTTTAAGGTGGACGGATCGCCTCGAGGACGACCTGCTGAAGTGCTACGATACCAGTATTGTTACATTGGGCGACTGCATGCTCTGGCGTGGAAGAAACACCCAAAGCTCTCGCATTTTCGCATTAACATATGCGAAACCGTGCCGAGGAACTCCGCAAAAGGGGCTATATAACCGGAGCACCTACTCAACCGCAACCAGAACAAGCTGGGAACAAAGAAAGATACGCGACACTGAGACCAACCGCGGGCAGGCATGCAATAGAGGAAGAGCGATGCTTTAGGACGAAGAGAAATATTAACATCCACGTTTTTCTTAGCCCAAAGATCTGGCTGAACTCGATGACGAGCTTGGTGGAGATTTTTCCAGAGAGTCCAACCTCTGGACTAATAATTGTAGTGTGTATAATGCAGCGAAAACTTTGGCGGATGCAAACCGTAAAACAAAACCAACGGCCAATTACAAGACCAAAAGAAGACTGCATCAACTCAGCACCAAGATAGGCTGGGCAAGACAGTACGCGTCCCGCATTCAGTGTGTGATTGACTAAATAACATCTGGCAGTAATTTCACTGCCAGAGTCCGACAGTTCGCGCGCGAACTACGGATCCGTCATCACACACTCAACAAGTCAAAGCTGCTGACCATCAGGCAGCATATTGTTGAACGGGTACTATCTGAATCTAAGAAAAGTCTAGGGAGGAGAGAGAGGTGGTTCAGAGAAAGTCAACAGTTTTTCTCTGACCCATATTGACTTTTCCAAGACTCCCCAGTTATGTTCGACCACCCGCCCAAACCAGAGGAGGTCGAGGCATTTTGTAGAGAAGTCTACGAAGAACATAAATAGCTTCAAGGAGCTATGCAGTACCCTCATAACACCTGAGGAGGAGTGCCCACCTATCACTGCCGAGGAAGTGAAAAAATTATTAAAAGGCATGAAAAACTATTTTGCTCCGGGACCTGATGGTAACAAGACCTTTTGGTGGAAGAAGATTTCTTCAACAACCAGCATCCGGCCCGCATTTTTACCTCGTATCTAAAGTCGAAAGAGCGTATTTCGGAGTGATTGGTGGAAGGACGCACAGTGCTCTTCCCGTAGATGGGCTGCTTGTCTGACCCAAAGAATGAGAGTCGAATAACTTGTCTGATCACGCTGTATAAGATCTTGCCAGCTATCGTAAATGATAGGAGCGTTCAGACAATCGGATATGTGTGGCTAGAGATGTATGTATAATGCGGCGCAAAGAAAGGCGTAGCAGGATATCGGGAGAACCTGTTAAACGATAGATGCGTTTGCAAAGATGCAGCATCCTACTAGCGCTACCTATCGAATACCTGGATTGATTACCGGAAAGCTTTCGACTCAACTTCCCATAGACTTATCATCTGTCTGTTGGAAAGCTTAAAGGTTTATACACACATCGCGAGGTTTATAGAGAGATTGATGCCGCTTTGGAAAACCAGACTTACGTCGGCGGCAAAACTGGAAATCGAAAGCATAATACACTTATGTACTTTACATGAATGATCTCAAGATCTATGCTAAAAATAAAGAGCTACTAAATCAAGCTCGAGATATTGTCAAAGAGTAGATTTAAAAGATTGGAATAGAGTTTGGATCAGAAGAATGCGCCAAGGTTAATTTGAAGCGAGGAAAACTTAATGGTATCCCCGAAGATCCTGATCTCGTCGACAGAAGCACTATACTACACCTTGGCGCTGGAGAGACCTATACATACCTGGGCGTGCCACAATGCCACATTCAGGATGCAACATCGATTATGAATGCTCTTCGATTAAAATAAAAACGTCTCCTCCGATAGATTTGTTCCTCCGAACTGTCGATGAGGAAGAAATTACCTACAACGAACATACTCGCCGTCCCGGTAGTACTCTATTCATTTGGAGTGGTTCCATGGACGAAGGACTAGCTCAAAATGATGCCTCGATATCGGGTTACGAGAAGTTATGCACATGAAGAAAAGCATGTACCTTAAGTCGTCTGATCTACGACTTTACAACCCCACGAAGTCAAGGTGGTCGCGGAATACTTAATCTTGAATGTCTCACGCTGGGGTCGTCGACGACCCCAACGTGACATAATTGTTATAAGTAATAAAGTATTAAATATTTTTGATGAAAAATTTTTTTATATCTTTTTAAATACTTATTTTGAAAGATCATATCGGTTATATAGCTGAACATTAAAGTTAAATGAACAAAAAAAATGGTTGAAAATGCATAGTCGAAAAGAGTCTGGGTTCGTTTAAAAAGTCTGCGGTCGTATACGACCCCCTGTACCAAACAAGGGGTAAAATGATCAGGAAACACGAAGTGTAGTAATTGATATGAATGCTGATTTTTGCACAGGTCTTGCGAAAGGTGTATTAAATGTAACATTAAATTTCAGTACATTTCAGTAACATTTTTAGAGCAGGATCGATTTAGCAGTTAAAATGAGAGCGAAATCTATCTCTTACAATTTCTTACTTTTAGGGCTATTTTTATTGTTAAGGGTAAATTATATACCCTGATAATTCCACAGGTCTTGCGAAAGGTGTATTCAATGTCATAATAAATTTCAGTAACAGCTGTCGGGGAGTAAATCGATTTACCAGTTAAAAATTGGAGCAAAATCTATCTCTTACATTATTATTTCCTACTTTCAGGGATATTTGT
The DNA here is from genome assembly GCA_932066315.1 of Andricus coriarius. Classification (NCBI taxonomy): domain Eukaryota; kingdom Metazoa; phylum Arthropoda; class Insecta; order Hymenoptera; family Cynipidae; genus Andricus; species Andricus coriarius. The sequence goes on from CAKNWT010315100.1 coordinate 18,624, forward strand.
ATTGATAAGGTCAATTTTGCATCTTTGGATCTTTAGAACCTACTGTTGTTAATCTCAAGACCCTACTTTGACACGGTTTAACCTATCCTTCAAAGCTGACCCTACTTTGAATCTTTATAGCCTACAGTCGTCGAACTGAAGCGGGGAGTAGGCTAGGCCCGAAACGTTTTAAAAAATGTTAGCTGCTATCACTAGATTTAAAAATACCTATTCATGCTCAATATGGACTCAATCGGACTATTTCAAGTTTACAAATTTCTTATGATCAAAATTGAATAATTGTATTACAAAATAACTTGGGATTTGAAAAATAAAAAATTTAGCATTTATTGAAAAATATAATCAATAACTACCAAAATTCTCATCGCATACAATTAATGCTTTATGGTATAAAAATTTTTTATTTTCGTCTCCTAACAATATTCATATACATAATAAGTTATGGAATTGTTTGTCCTCTGTCACGTTCCAGACGAGTGAATGAAAATAAACAGAGATTGCGTAGTTGGAAACAATCTTATTTATCACTACCCAGTATTTGATAAAGTCGATTTACGCAAACAATATAATTCTCTTCTAAATTACAGGTATTTTTGAAATTTTATAAGTGTTGGTAGTCGATTAAAAATTTGGACAACGTATTTCACGTCAACTGCTGCTTATTGTCAGCTGATAAGCCTACTTTTCATTTTCAGTTCATATTATCTTAAATAAATTTTTTAATTAGTAAGGCTTCGAATCAAAAGTCCAGATTTTAATGATCATATTCAATTTCTCAAGTGAAGGCGAAAATATAACCTTTAGATTGTCTCAAATGGAAACTATTAGGTCCGGTCTTCCTTAAAAAATAGCATAAAATCGAAATTCAAGAAAATCATTTGGCATATATTCGGAAGACTGCACAAATTATACGCTCACTTTGAACATATACATAAAAAAAATCCACAAAACTCACTCCTTGCTCTTCAAACGAGAACAGTTATGACTGGCATTACTCACAGATCGCCAAAATGCTTATTATTTATAACATTTTTATATAGTTTAAACGACAAAATTTTGGTTTTAATTATTTTCTGAATTAGAAAAGGGCCGTTTTTAATTTAAAACTTTTTATTCTAGTTCAGTTTTGATTACTTTAAATTGACAAAATTTAAGTTTAAATGCTTAAATGTTTTTTTTATGACAGATAAAAATGGTTGTAAATCGGGAAATAGCCGAGGATTTTTTAGTTAAATTTTAGCGTGCACTTTGTGTAAGATACTGAACTAATATATCTATATACCTGTTATGATTCGGAGTGGATAAACTGTGGGTACCGGTAAAAAAAACATATTACCAGCATACTGAAGGGACTGTCAGGCATTTTAAAGTAAGGCCATGTGACTTGAGAGTTATTTTGTCATATTTTGACTTTTGATGCTTTAGATTGCCTTAGATGGAACTTTCTATGTATATATCGCACTTTATCGTCGATTCGCGACTCAAGAAATACGATTAACGATTCATAGGAGTGGGAAGGCACCCCTGTAATTGGTCACAAAAATAATGTTGCTTAAGCCCCTACCCCTTTCCGAAGTCTCGTGGGTGTGAGAAGGGACCCCTTTGAATGATCACAGTATCACACAGATTTATATATTATTATAATATATAGGAAATGTTCGAACGCACTGTCGTAAT
>CAKNWT010315109.1:858-17308 GCA_932066315.1 Andricus coriarius
AGTAAAAAAAGTTGAATAGATATAACGCAAAAACGAATTCAGCTTCGGTTCGGTGTATTCGATTTGCTGCTATTATCGAATTGGACCTTTAAATTCAATTCTGCAATGCATTAGGCTCTATTCGGCCGAGTTTATTTGATGAAATTAAGGAAAATTATCAGTTTTTCAGAATTACAATGAGCATAATTATGATGAATAAAGTTGCTCAAATACATATGTGCGGTTTGGGTGAGCGATATTAATTATTTAACTGAACGGAGTGATATTAACCAAACTTTGACTCCAATTCGGCAATACACATAAATTCACAGACTCAATTCTGCAAGGTGCAGGCCGATAAACGCGGTGGGTTACCAACTGTCGGCAATGAAGTTACAAGTTACCCACCGCGTGCATCGCCTTGCAACTTGCAGAATTGAGTCTATCAAGTCATGTGTATTGCCGAATTGGAGTCAAAGTTTGGTTAATACCACTCCGTTCAGTTAAATAATTAATATCGCTCGCCCAAACCGCACGAATGAATTTGGGCAACTTTATTTTTCATATTTATACTCATTATAACCCTGAAAAACTTACAATTTCCGTTCATTTCATGAAATAAACTCGACCGAATAGAGCCTAATGCATTGCAGAATTGAACTTAAAGGTCCAATTCGATAATGGCAGCAAATCGAATACACCAAACTTAAGCCGAATTCGTTTTTGCGTTATATATATTCAACTTTTTTTACTGTATTGCAGAAGGATCGGTACATGTTACCGATCCGATCCGCGCGGACTACCGGATGAATTTATGATGCCATCAGCAGTGGATGGATTGCATTACCTCATGGCATCACCTAAAAATCATTCATTTTTGACATTTCTGTACATTTTCTTTTTTTTCTGACATTTCTGTACAGTTCAGAGTTTATTGGAGCGAGACGTGTTTGTGTCCCGCGCCTGTCACAGCTGACTTGTATGGATATGAGGTAAATGCGAGAACTTTTTACTTGTGCGCGCGATGGCATGGACGCGTATTCAGAAGTCGTTACCGAGGTCATCACCTCAGTTACAAATGCATTTCGGGATTATTTTACAGATCGTAACTTGTTTAATAGTGTAGTGGTTAAGATAGTCGACCTACAAATACCGAGAAATTATAAGTATATCTGAACATATATCTATGAATTAACCGTGTATTGATTTATTAATTATTTTTTAGCAATACTTTTGTACGATTCATAGTGCCGTCTAAAGACTCTAAAGTCTAAAATAAAGTCTACACTATTAACATAAGTTAGCTCTGCAGTGGGACTCCGATACCGTGTCGAAAGTCGAAAATCGAACGGACCTCTTTTTCTAACGTGTGGAGATAGAAAGAGAGGTTCGTTCGAGTTTCGACTTCGAAACAGCATCGGAGCCCCACTGCTGCTAATAATATCCGTCAATGTGACATGATATTTCGTAATTGTAGCGTCAAGGAACAGTGCAGAATTCAGTTGCCTATACTTGTAACATTTACTGAACTGCCATGTTGTCCATATACGTATTTGGAAAATCAGTAGAAGTAACTTGGTTTTCAGTAAAATATAGGGTTCTTTTTTCTGCGTGCACTACCCAAAGACCATCTTAAGCTTGTGTGTAGTAGCATAGGTGTAGCGAAAAGTATGTGCAATACTCAATGAATGGGAGTGTTAGAATAATTAAATTCAGATTCTGTCGCTACACAGAATTGGCACGGTCTGTATAAACGAGCGCCTTCTTTCTAGATCGACGATGAATCAGTTTTCATATGTATCTCATACGAGGCTGATGTCATGTTCTTAAGAAACTTTATGCATAGTCTATCCTCAGTATAGATCCTTAGTTCACGCCATGAAGGAATAGTAAGGAGTAGTATGTCCGTAAAAAAGAAGTGGTCTTGAAATCCTCCAAAAAATAGGAGAGAGAACGACAAAAGTGCAGTCACACGCGCAGCCATGAAATACTGAAATCACGGCTGCGCGCAAAACTGCACTTATAAGAGACGCAGATAGTAACTTTCGGATATTTCCAGTTCCACTTTCGTCTACCTTCACCCATGGGAGATATCACTCCTTACTACCCCTTCATGGTTCACGCACAGAATATAATATACAACTCTGTTAGTTTAAGAAATTTTATTCGAACCACATTCTGCTTTTCTACTATAAAAATTTTTAATATGTAAAACTTTCTCATTTTTTCAGAATGGCTCCCGGAGAATGGGATAATCCGCATCCATGCAATTCAGAACCAGAGGAACTAGAGAACAATTTCAACTTGATGAATTCGATGTGGCTTACCATGGGATCACTTATGCAGCAGGGATCCGATATTCTACCTAAGTAAGGTTCAATAATAATTCATTAGTAGAATATTCTCGCAGAATAATTACACATGCCGACATGCATTTTTGCACTTAAGTAACAAATTACACTGATTTCCATATGTGACCGTCCGGGAAGAAAGGGACCTAATGCGGAAAAAATCGATTTTAATTTTCTCACGCCAATCGATAGTTTCTGAGTTACTCTTTCATTTCCAATGATCAGAAAATTTTGAAGTGAATTACTTTTCTTGTTATTAACTTACAAACATAGGCATGATAAGCGTACGCGGAGACCGAACGAGAGGCCTACGAAAGCCAGCCCCACCACTTACCACTAAAGCTGTATGCGACGTGTCCGTGAGCTCCACTGGCTCGTGCCTCAAAGTGTAGTGGTGAGTGGAGGGGGTGCTTTTCGTAGGCGCATTCCCACTGCTCAAATGCTGGCTTGCGGACTCTGCTACGATCGCCCGTCCTGTGAAATTCAGCTTTGTCGCATTAGGTCCCTTTCTTCGCGGACGGTCACATATGTGACTGTCCGCGAAGAAAGGGACCTAATGCGCGGTATCTAAATTTTACAGGAGGAGCGATTGAAGAGGCGTTCCATTCCAGGAACTCCATAAGAGGGCTTCAATTTGCAGATTAATATCAATTGAGTTTTTCAGATATAGGAATAATATTTTTTCTTATGAAAGAGCAGATAAAAAGCTATCGATTGGGGTGAAAAACTAAAAATCGATTTTTTCCGCATTAGGTCCCTTTCTTCGCGGACGGTCACATGTATGTATCCCAGTGGGCACAAAGACATCATGAAGACGTCCTTAGAATGTACCTATATGTCACGTGATTTGACATCTTTAGGTCATCTTTTGGATCTTTTCATGTCTTTAAAAGGTACTCAGGACATCCTCAAGACGTTTGTCAGAAGAAGTTTATATGATAACTTCAGGACTTGCGTGCCCACTGCAATAATTTTCCACGGAAATGGAATCCGTGGGGAAAAGTGGTTTCAATAGTTTAAAGTTATTATCAAAGAATGGGCAGAAGGGAGAAGAGGTGGTATATTGTCAGAAATATATCTGATTTAAATTTCAATCACGTGTGGGTAAAGTTTTATACAACTACCGTGTTTGAATGTTTAACGAGGTTTAGTTGAAAATTCAGCCAGGACAAAAATGTTACGAAAAGTCGGAGTACCGAGAATCGTACCCTAACATAAAAATTACAAAGCAAGCAGAGTACATCTACGTCACGTAGCCGAGTTAAGAACTTTGGTTTATAGCCGATTGTTATACATCAACAGAGGTAATGCACGTTATTGAATTTTTAATCAAAAGTTAATGAATTTTCTTTCATTTTTGTCGATGAATTAGAGTTCAACCACTTGTTTGGTTGAGAAGTGGTTGAATTTTCAAGATATTTCTAACAGTGTACAGACTTTTTATAAGTTCTGACAAAATTTATTTCTTTAGGGCTCCTTCCATTCGCATGGTTGCTGGAATGTGGTGGTTTTTCGTCTTAATAATGGTATCTTCATATACTGCCAACTTAGCAGCTTTCTTGACTGCTGTAAAAATGGATGTCTCAATTAACAGCGCAGATGATTTGGCTAAACAAACTAAAGTTAAATATGGTGCTCTTAAAGGTGGCTCCACATCCAGCTTCTTCGAAGTAAGTTATATATGTATCACAAGAATGTACACTAATCAAAAGGTACACGCACAAAAACGTATACAATTCTGCTGCATATATTTTGTTTTTGTTACGCGTAGACGACTCGTATTCTATGATAATTAACTTTCGATTGATGTCATGAAAAATAATTATATGTACTTCAAACTATTCTAGAAAATATAACATATTCTCTGTAATATTTTGGGTCGTGCGAAATGTATGAGAGACGAGATGCTAGAGCTATATTTCAATCAGTTCATCTCGAGCATTTCTTACGTATAAGAGTCGATGCTTAGGGCTCTATTATTTTTGCCAAGTATAATGGTGAAAATCCAATAGAAAAAGAACAGTTTCTATGATTTAAATTAACAAAGTGGTATAGATACCGCTGAATATGAGTCTATCTACTCTTTAAAAAGTGCAGTGTGACAAATACTCTGGGGCAAATACTCTGAGAAGTTAGTTGGTCCTAACATATAGACTGATGAAGCAAGTGTACTTAAAATATAGTAGGAAAAAATGCGTAATAAACTCTTAATTCAATAAATAAAATAAAGCTTATAAATTTTAATTTTCGTTACTCGACTGTTACAGCAGCAGTGACCTTCCTACTACTATTTAAATAACAATGCAACAAATATGTCTTGCTTACAAAGAAACTAACTTAATTTAACTTAATCTGCTGTTATAGGAAAACTGCTAAACCTATCTAAACCTAGGGGCAGAGCAGGTATATCGACAAAACCGCCAAATTTAAAACTAACGACTGAATCATAAATATCTACAAACTTTTGACATGGTTCAATACATTTCCTCATAAATTTTTATAAAAATTACAAAGTTAAGAGGGGGTGAAAAAAAGACCAAAAAGAAAGATTAAAACCAATGCGTGAAACTAGTACTGAAAAGTAAAACTGATCAATAATTGCGCGGGCAATTGAAAATTAAAGAAAATATCGACTGATTCGAAGGAACGAGAGGAGCAGTCGATGCACATTAAATGTTCATTTGAAATGCGCTTCTAGGAATTTACTCTACATTTTGGAGAAGTTAATTGAAATAGAATTAGGGGCGAACTCATGTAAAAACTAGATTCAATTATTCAATAATATGTTCGTGAATTGAATCAGAGAAAAATAATAATTATTTTGTGTGCGACGAACTGTTTGGTGCTCTTCCAAATTCTAATGATGAAAAGTCTTACATATCTTTAAAGACGAAAAACATTGTTTTTCAACCTGCTGGTGGAAAATTTTCAAAATTGTGATTTACTCCATGAAATTGAAAATCCAAGTAAGATTTTCAACGAGATTTTCATTTCTAAAGTTTTCCTTCTTCCAAAAAGATATTCAGACTTTTAAAGCACATTAAAGTCGAATTGAAAGGATGAACTATTTTAAAAATACCGAATTTGTGAATTCTACGAGAATAAAAATACCCAGACGAAATTTGTGAATTTTTAAAATTTGAAATTAAAAAATATGAATTCGGAATTAAAAAATAAATAAAACGTCTCCTGTCAAACACATTTTGTTTGATGAATTGTGGAATTTGTTTAATCTGGGAAAGCGAAACAGAATTTTCGTATGAACAAACATGCACATAGATTGCACAAAATTAAGTTTTTCTTAGTGAAATCATTATCAAATCGATAAAGTTTTAGATATTTAAAATGGAGCCGCTATAAAGCTAAAAGAACTCTACATTTTTGTCTTTTGAAAATTCTACTAATGTAATAATGAAATAATAATAACATTATTAATGAAGAATTATTTTTCCATAAGAGGAAATAGTCAAAAAAAGAGTTGTAACTGGTCAAAATTAAGAATGTATAATATTGAATAGAGTATCATTTATAATAGTAGTTGAAAATTAAATCTTTCGCTTCAGGTTTATCGCTCTATCATTACTGGTGCCAAATGCGATACTCAGGACCAACTTCCTGACCAAAGCTGAATAATTTTGTCGAGGAGTCAAAATTTTGTAGATACTATGCAAATCGACGCAGTTAAAGTAATAATTACTAATTATTAATAAAATAATAAATTGAAAACTTCCACAGAGTGTCGTTTGAAAGTTAATTGTTAGGAATGGAGAATCTCAAAAACCAGTAATGTTATATTGTGAAAATCGGAACAAACGATAGCAAAGAAAAAAAACTATCAACCTTCCCCGCCTCTAATTTTTGTCCCACAAGCTGCAATTATTAATAAACTAATTGGAATTAGCGGATTCAAACGGATAGAAATGTTTTATCCGTTTGAATGAGCACTTTGCATCCTTTTCAATCATGTTCTATCCTCTGTTAGATTTTTGAATCTTTATCCGTTTGAATAATTTTCAATACGTGAAGTGGAATTTAATCCGCCCCTATCCGCTTCAGTCCGAACTTTTTTTATCCTTATCTATCCGTGAGATGGTATCCTATTTATCCGTTTTAATCCGTCTTCAACGAAAAATATTCTATCCTTATGTATCCTTTTTAATCCATCTTCTTCAACTAAAAATAATCTATCCATATCTGTCCCTTTAAATCCGCCTTCAAGTAAAAATATGCTATCCATATCTATCCGTTTTAATCAGTCTTTAACCAGTAATACTCTATCCGCATCTATCCTTCTGAATCTACACTGAAAAAATGATTTAGCTTTCCCAGCTAGACGCTTAGCTGGATTTCGTCTTCTAAGAAAATATAGCTGTGTTACCTAAATTTCTAGCTGGGTCACCTAAATATCTAGCTGTGTTAGATAAATTTTGCCATCTAGAAATAATCGAGATAAATTAGATAGATAATTTATAGATGGCAAAATTAGCTAAAACAGCTAGATGTTTAGGTAACCCAGCTAGAAATTTAGGTAACACAGCTATATTTTCTTGGAAGACGAAATTCAGCTAAACGTCTAGCTGAGACACCTAAACCATTTTTTCAGTGTATATATTCTATGCTCGCGCATCAGTTTCAATAAAAAAATTCTAGCCGTATGTATCTGCAGTGAAAATTATAATGCTAATTCGTATTTAATCGCTCCGCACCATATTTTATATCAAAAATCTTATCAGGATCGCAACTAAGTAAAACTTTCTAATTTACAAAAGTTGAGGATAAGATTATTTCTTTCTCTTTATAAATGTACATGCTGTCGTAGTTATATAATACTATTGATCATATTTGACAGAATTTTTATTGTATAGGTAATATCTTTCACAAATTTGTTAAATTATCAACAAAATTATGTTTCTCAGTCACTTATAAAATTTTGCTAATTAATGTTTTCTCTTATGAATTTATCAGTATCACGTATGTTATAATAAGTATATGCCAAGACAATTGAATGCAACATATTTCCTATTTCTAATCATTTATAATAATTGTTTTCAATCTCAAGAATCCTAAGAAAAACATTAACTATTTTTTGAATAATACACATTTTTGTTCATCACACGACTTTATCATGAAATTTCCATGATGTATGTGAATAAAAATTTTACTTAAATATATTTGAATATTTCAAATTAACTATATGAATTAAAGATAAAACATGAATACTTCTTTTTAATCGCGCGTTAATATTCTTAAATTAAATTTAAAAACAAAAAAAGTATTAATTTGGTTTTTGATTAATATACGTTTTGGTAAGTAAAACGTAGTTATACTACGTTCTGAATGTTGTAACAGCATTGAATTATATACTTTCAATTAAATCGCTGTCCAAAGAGTCTGTTTTGTTTTTCAAAGACTCATCATGCACCGTGAAATACGGCACTTGAAATCTTAAATTTGTATGAACAAAATAAAAATATTAATTTGGTTTATCATTGATACACACGCTGGTAAATAAAGCGTAGTTATAATACGTTCTAAATGCTGTAATAGCGCTGAATTATATACTTTAAATTAAATCGCCGTCCAAAGAATCTGTTTGACTATTCCAAGACTCATCGTGCAAACTCCCTTCTTCGTTTTTATCTTCGAGTATTTTCTCGCTGTGTTCCTCAATCGAGACGCTCTCGTAGTTTTCTTCAATTGGGACCTGCTTGTCATTTTCCTCAATTTCTAGCTCATCAGCGACATCATTGATCTGTTCTAGTTGCTCTTGATTTCTCTCGGTGCCTTGGTCGTTTGCTTCTGTATCACTGACACTTCCTTCACCACTGTCAATGGTTTTATCTGTTGATATACAGAAATATTGTAAAAAAATAGAATAAGTAGTTTTTTTTAACTTAAAATAAGTGATACAATTATTGTTGAATCATTGGGAGAGCAGTTTATGTAATATACCGATATCTCTTCTTAGATGACGTCTCCTCAACTCGGTAATATAATGTCCAATGCGCTGAGCTGCAATTTTGCGAAAATATTTTATCTCCAAATCGGTGGAAAGAATACACGACCGTTAATGAAGATACTGTTCTCTTAGGATTTGAAGAAACTACGCCAGAAAGGACGAAATTATTTAACCGGTGTGTTCAGAAGTTGTCTATTTTTCACAGCAAAAGATATACTAGACCAAAGAAAACTAACGACAAAGTAGTGGAATTGATATCCGGGGAAGTTGGTGAAATTTAATTTGTATATTTAGTCAACAAGAGGATCAATGTTACGTCACGCTATCGTTATTCAACCTTATGTTAGATACCTCTGTTCGTGTGACTCATATTCGAAAAGTTGAAAGATCTTGAAACACGATTACTGTTCCAATTGAATCAATCTTTCAAAAATTGGTCTACATGGAAATTGATAACTTTTAATACATCAGTAGATTACCCAATAATTTCGACATACAGTAGGATTGGACATAGGCACACGATAAAAATGGTAATATTGTGATTTTTCAGTAAGTTCTGTGTAATCTCCCTTTAATATTTCTTCATTTTGAAATAAAATTACCATTAAAACTTTATTTGCTAAATTATAGATATAAGTAAAATAACTTTTTCTGTATTCCCTTTTGAAATAGTCTTGATAGAGTAAACGTACATTGTAAGCTTCATGGAACTTGCAATAAATAATCGATGTGATGTAAAAAAATAGACTTTTTTACTTGAGTATTAGACACTCCTGACATATAACTAGCGAGGACTTGCGGCTGCTATTATTATTTGGAATTATCCGTACTGCTTCGAACGATAGAAAATCATGAATTAAAACGGATAGTCGATAAGTTTTCTGAAGAAAGGGTTGACGAAGGATAAATAATTATTGGCACGGATTAATATTCTACCCGTGTTAGATAATGATAAAAATAAAATTAGTTCGCGGATAGACAAGGATTAGGTGACGGATAGAAGGATTGAGGAGGATAAGCTTTGATTGTCACGGATATCTTTACAATCCGTGATAGGTGACGAGATACGATGGAGGTAGTACGCGGACAGAAAAGAATGAAGTGACGAATAGAAAATTATGGATTTGAACAGGTAGGATATCAATTCTATGGAGAAAGGATTGAAGATGATAAGAAATGAATGGCATGGATTAAGATTCTATCCGTGTTAGTAGGTCGCGGATATACAAGGATAGGGTGACGGATATAAAATTAGGGATCAGAACGTATAGCCAATTCTTTCTGTGGAGAAAGGAATAGAGAGGGTAAGTAATGATTGTCACGGATAAGTATTCTATCCGTGATAGTTAACTAGGAATGTCAAAGCAGGTCGCGGATAGAAAAGGATAGGGCGAGGGATAGGAAATTATGGATTCGAACGGATAGGAAGTCTATTTTGCGGGGAACGGATCAAAGAGGATAAGTAATGATTGGCTCGGACTAGGATTCTATCCGTGTTACATGCCAAGAAAAATCAAAGTAGGTCGCGGATATACAAGGATAGGGTGAAGGATATAAAATTATGGATTAGAACGTATAGCCAATTATTTCTGTGGAGGAAGGAATAGAGAGGGTAAGTAATTATTGGCACGGATAAATATTTTATCAGTGATAGTTAACAAGGAATGTCAAAGTAGGTCGCGGATAGAAAAGGATAGGGTGACGGACAGGAAATCATGGATTCGAATGGATAGCAAGTATATTTTGCGGGGAACGGATTAAAGAGGATAAGTAATGATTGGCACGGATTAGGATTTTATCCCTGTCATAGAACGAGAAAAATCAAAGTAGGTCGCGGACATATAAGGATAGGCTGACGGATAGAAAATTATGGATTAGAACGTATAGCCAATTTTTTCTGTGGAGAAAGAAATAGAGAGGATAAGTAATGATTGGCACGGATAAGTATTCTATCTGTGATAGTTAACAAGTAATGTCAGAGTAGGTCGTGGATAGAAAAGGATAGGGTGGCAGATTGAAAATTATGGATTGGAACGGATAGGAAATGTATTTTGCAGGGAATGTATAAAAGAGGATAAGTAATGATTGGCACGGATTAGGATTCTATCCGTTTTACATAACGAGAAAAATCAAAGTAGGTCGCGGATATACAAGGATAGGGTGACGGATAGAAAATTATGGATTCGAACGTATAGCCAATTCTTTCTGTGGAGAAAGGAATAGAGAGGGTAAGTAATGATTGGCATGGATAAGTATTCTATCCGTGATAGTGAACAAGGAATATCAAATCATGTCGCGGATAGACAAGGATAGGGTGAAGGATTAGAAATTATGGATTGGAACGGATGTTTTCTGGAGAACGTATTAAAGAGGATAGGTAATGATTTGCATGGATGAGAATTCTATCCGTGATAGATATTATGGAATGTCAAAGTAGGCCTCGGATAGACGAGGATAGGGTTGCGGAAAGAGATTCATGGATTAGAACGGATAGAGAATACATTTTCTAGAGAAATGGTTGAAGAGGATAAGCATTGATTGACACGGAAAAATTTTTAATCCGTGATAGTTGACGAGATTAAATATGAGTAGTTGGCGGATAGATAAGGACTGAGTCGCGGATAAAGAATGAAGTATTGAAACGTATAAGTATGAAAACGGATAGTAATACTTAAAAACGGATACAAAAGGATTAAAATGGATAGTTACACCGGATAAGATTATTATTCAAATGGACAGATGGATATCCAACGGACACAAACGGATTGAAGAGTATAAAAAAGTATTCAGCCGCATACTTATGGATAGATGCCGGATTAAAATGGATAAGGCTTCAATCCGTTTAATTCCAGCAGGGTAGCTTATACCCAGTGGGTACAAAATTTGACGACGTCTTTACGACATCTTTACGACATCTTCACGACATCCGCTGTCGTAAAGTTGTCGTTAAGATGTAGCGATGTCGTAAAGACGTCGTAAAATTTTGTGCCCACTGGTTAGTAAAGTTACAAAAATTCTGCGTGAAAATAATATTGCCTAATACACCATTCAGTTGAAGAAGCCGAGAAGTTTTAGAATGATTAGTAAAAGGTATCAACCCTTAAGCTGATCCAAATTACCTAATAGAAGAAATCAAAGCTTAAGGATACGAAATTATAAACATTTACACAATAAACATAATTTTGCTAAGAAACTTTTGCCAATGTTCTTCATTATCTTCAATAAATGAAACATAAAAAATTAATTTATAACATGGAACGATTGCGCTACAGTCTAGTGAAAATCGAAGCACCACATCAAAAAAGGGAAATTCGTCAATGTGCAAGATGCCAAACATATGAATACGCAACAACATTTCTCACTTAAGGTGCTTCAAAAGCTTGAGCTCTTTTTCCGAAAAATGGTCTTAATGTTGTTTTTTTTGTTAATTAAAAATATGCTGAGTTTTCGGCGCCTGGAAACAGGCAACGCGCCAGCAGGAGTGTACCCATGGTGAATCGAAAACAGGCACTCCCCGTTTCAACGTGCATGGGGAACTCGCAGCGGGAGAACGAGCGTACAAATTTTTTTGTCAGCAGTGGAACCCAGGGGGATACTTGACTGCCTGCCATTCTGGCGGTTGATTGCCTCGCCCGGCCTTCCCATTGTTAGGGGATTAGAGCCGCTTGAGGAAAATAAAAAAGTATTAAAATATTGATAAATTGAATTTAATAGGCTTCATCAGATAATGATGAGAAGAATAAAAAAAGATGGAAAAAAATCCGGTATGACGTTCAATCTCAGTAGAGAGGTTTGGTCATTTTGCATTCACTTAAAGATTACCAAACAAGTAAAGCCAACCAACCAGATGAATTTTCAACGAAAAAAATAAATTTTTAACAAAGTGGTTCAACTTTTACCAATTTAGTGGAATTTTCAATTTGAAAAGGAAGTTCTTTAAGAAAATAGTTCAAGTTTCAGCCAAAGCGACGATTTCTTTACAAAAGTTGTGAATCGTCAACTGGAATACCTACATTTTCAGTTAAAAAAATTAACTTCTAACCAAAAAAATATAAATTCTCAACGAGTAATATAACAGTATACATTTTGTTCAACTTTTTAAATAAATATAGTTGAACTGAACAAAAAAAAAATAAATTTTCAAGAAAAATAGTGTAATCCTCAGCAACAGAAGATTCAGTTTCAACTAAGCAGTTTTATTTTAAGCCAATAAAGATTCAAGAAAAAAGATAAAAAAATTAGGAATGTTTAAGATTGAAAGTTGAATAATATTCAATTCCATACTTTTTTAAATTCAACATTTTCCATTTCTGAAAGCAGCATCATTCTTTAGCATTTTTTATTGTAGAATCTGAAAGAGAAAGGTATCTTTTGTTGCGCAAACATGTTGATCACAACATTGATTTGAAGGGGCATATTTCTGATTTCCTTGCATTTGCTTTTGTCTCTTGATGAAGGCCAAACTAAATTAAACATTGATAATAATGAATACACACATGAATACAGTCATCAAACTACATTGAAACATCTTCTTTACCTACAATGGATGACCCTTTCATGGTTACGAGATGAAGGCCTTAATTTGAGTTGAAAATTCCTCTCTTCGATTGAAATTTTTCTAAACCGGGAATTTAATTAGACAATTTTTGTTTGAAAATTGATCGTTTTAACATGAAAATTCATGTATTTTGTTGGGAATTCGTCTTTTTTGATCAAAAATTAATCTTCTTGGTAGAAAATCCATCTTTTTGATTAAATATTCAACTACTATAGTTATAGATTCATCATTTTGATTGAAAATTTATCTTTTTGGTTTGAAATTAAATTATTCCACTAGAAGATTTATAATGTTAGTAGAAAATTTATCACTTTGGTTGAAAAGAACTATTTTGTTGAAAATTCTTTTTTTTTGAAAATTAATTATGCTGAAACTAAAAATTCAACTACTTCATTCTTGGTTGAAAATTTATTGTTTTTGGATGAAAATTCAACTATTTAATTGGAAATTGATATCTCGTATTTAAATGTGAAAGTGTTTGTTTAAAAATGTATATATCTTGTGGAAAATTCGTCTTTTTCATAAAATTAATCTTTATGCTTGAAAATTAATCTTTTTGGTGTAAAATTCATTTATTCCAGTTGAAGATTCATCATTTTTGTTCAGTGAGCAAGTGATTTAGAGTACACTGCATAAACTGTTCATCTTGATTATCACTTGCCATGGCGACACGTATAGTCATTGTTATCGGTTGACGAAACATTTCCGAGCTTTCGTGCAATCTGACTCACGTGTTACTGCTTGTTGCCGCGCGGCATTGGTCGGCATGCTCTGCACAACTGTTTGGTACAGTCACGAAGGAATAGTAAGGAGTGGTATCACCCTATGTGTTTGGTGAGCAGAGATGGGACGAGCGACATCCAAGAATTCGTTAATGTTTGCCACGGCTGAAACTTTCGTGTCCGTGCCGCGCACATGCGCAGAGCTGTTTTCGCAGTCACGTATTTTACCCACTACCCTGTGTTATATTTTGACATCTCGATGCATACGTAGGTTATGTTCGTTTGTGTTTTTATTTTGTTGGGTGTATATCACGTTCCTGAATTAAAAACGAGAAGGAAAATGGCCTCTAAAATATGAAAAGGATCTAGAAAGTGTAAGTACTACAATAAAATTATTATAATGATTTATGGATTCCGTAAGTAAGGAATAAAGTTAATTTCAGTGAAGAAATTTTCAAAATACAAGTTCAAAACTTTCGACGCGTGTTGACATCGTTGATATGGCAACCGCCAGTGCACATGTGCGTGATTTCGACACGAAGTTTTCAGCCGTGGCAAGCATTAAGGAATTCTTGGACGTTGTTCGTCCCACTCCCCTCGTACAGGGATACCACTCCTTACTATTCCTTCGTGGGTACAGTCTACAAATATCAGTCATATGTACCGCGCATGCGTCAGAAGAGAAAGACAGGAGAGTGTCACCGCTTGGACCAAAAACGCATGCGCGCACTCCGTAATAGTATACGTTTATGGTGATTCCAGACTCGACCCATTCCGCTCCGCGCGTCGCGGAACCACGCGCGCGTTTGCCTTGCGTTCTAGGTAGTACCAACCTCAAGGTAGAGAAGTGAAAGTTACTAGGGAGAAAATATGGCCGCCACAGATTGCTGGAGCACAGTTTTAACTTGAGAAGACATGTAGGCATGAATGCATAAAGTTGACATGTCACACTGCTGTCTCATGTAAGGGTGGGGTGGGGGGGGGCCCATATTTAAAGATTATCATTGTTAATTAATCAACACGGATTTCATTGTTTTGACAATTCGGAATACGGAATAAATCAATTTCAAAACAAAAATATAAATTTTCAAACGATGAATTTATAACTGCAGTAGTTGAATATTCAATCAAAAAGATCGATTTTCAACAAAGAAGATTAATTTTCGATCAAAAAAGACGAATTTCCAACAAAATACATGAATTTTCAAGTTGAAACGATAAATTTTCAACCAAAAATTGTATAATTAAATTCCCAGTTTAGAAAAATTTGAACCGAAGGTTGGGGGGGGGGGGTCACTTTTAAAGATTATCATTGTTAATTAATCAACACGGATTTCATTGTTTTCACAATTCGGAATTCGTTCAGACTGCAGATTGTTTTATCTTTTGTCTATTTTTTTTTCATTTCAACGGAAACTTCTATTTAACGAACGATAATTTGGTATTTATAAGAGAATTTGGTCTATTTATAAAAACGAAAATTTTCCATTATAACAAATTTGTTGTTGGGATTTGTTGTTTATCATCAAATGCACTGCTAGTAACTCAGAAAAGGCCGTGTTTGTGAGGAGACCTCGTCAGGTCACATCATTTGTTATTAACTATAAGAAGTTAATAAATTAAAATGTATTTTGAATCAAACAGATAAATTTTCAACTAAAGTTACCGTCAATCAACAACTGAAATAGTTACATAAGCAATTCAAATAAATGATTTTCAATTTTTAAAACAACTTTTAAGCCAAAAAACGAATTTGTCTGTAAAACATTTGAATTGTTAAGCCGAGAATATGCATTTTTCAGCAAATAAGACTTTATGTGAAAATTTCAAACTAAGAATATTAATTTCGTACAAAAAGGGCGAATTTTTTATCGTCGTCCTCGGTAGAAGAGACGAGTGTCTCTTCTCGGGCTCGCCGGCCTTCGACCCTGTGAGTTAGTCACTCTTGACTGCTGCTGGCTCTTTCCCTTTCTTGTTCTTCTTGCTTCTTTGTACGGAGGACACTTTCAACGTAAGTGGCCACCGCATCCCACTTTTGCTGATTTTCTAGCATCGTCGAGACGATGTCTTCTCGGCTTATCGTTTTGCCTATTTTACTCTCTAACGATCTCCTAGGATCGTTCCACCTGTCGCATTCGAAGAATGTGTGCTCCACATCTTTCTCCTTATTGAGGCAGTAGTCACAATATGGACTATTTTTCCTATTTCTTTTATGAAGATACCGATTGAAATGGCCGTGTCCAGTCAAAAATTGAGTGAGGTAAAAATTCACCTCCCCATGTGGCCTTTTCAGCCATATCTTGATGTTCGGAATCAACTTGACTGTCCATATATCTGCACCATATAGAATGATTGAGTGGACGACACTCATTAGTACTCTGCGCTTGCTGCTCCTAGCTCCTTCTATGTTTGGCATGAGCCTTGAGAGCATAGCCACCATAGTTGCTGCTCTATCTGCTGCTGCCTGTATTTGGATCCAGAACTTGAGGTTTGCATCCATAAGCACCCCCAGATACCTCAGCCACCTGACGGATATTATTTCCTGTCCATCGAACTCTACTTTATGTGGCACGACGAACTTCCTCTGCCTTGTAAGGACGACCATCTGCGTCTTGCTTGCAGCTAATTCAAGGCCATGTTCAGTCAGCCAATCACCAGTTAGCTTCAGAATGTGCCGAATTTTCCTCCTGGCTTCTTCTTCGTCTCTTGCAATAATAGCTGCAGCGAGATCATCAGCGAAGCCCACAAGCCTGGTTCCCATAGGCAAAACCAGGTTTAGGACATCGTCATAGACGACATTCCAAACATCCGGTCCAAGGGCAGATTCTTGTGCCACACCCGCAGTGACCTCTTTGCTTTTGGGTCCTTCTGTCGTTTCGTA
>CAKNWT010315132.1:0-11872 GCA_932066315.1 Andricus coriarius
ACAGAAATACTGTTTGTCAAAAAACGTACCCCTTTCTAGCATCTCGTAAGGGGCGGAAAGGCACGCCTGTGACTGGTTACACAAATAATGTTTGTCAAACCTCTGCCCCTTTCCAACGTCTCGTGGGGGGAGGCACCCCTGTGACTGGTTACACAAATAATAATTGTCAATCACCTACACCTTTCCAGCATCTCGTAGGGGGCGGGAAGGCACACCTGCGACTGGTCACCGAAATAATGATTGTCTAACACCTACCCCCTTCTAGCATCTCGTAAGGGGCGGAAAGGCACGCCTGCGACTGATTGAAGAAATAATGTTTGTCAAACACCTACCCCTTTCCGGCATCTCGTAGGGGGCAGGAACGCACCCCTGCGACTGGTTACAGAAATAATGTTTGTCAAACACCTACCCCTTTCCAGCATTTCGTAGAGGGCGGGAAGACACCCCTGCGACTGGCTACAGAAAAAATGTTTGTCAAACACCTACCCGTTTTCAGCATCTCGCAGGGGAAGGGAAGGCAACCTTGTGGCTGTTTACAGAAACATTATTTGTCAAAAACGTACGCCTTTCTAGCATCTGGTAAGGTGCGGGAAGAGAAGCCTGTGACCGGTTACACAAATCATGTTTGTCAAACACCTACCCATTTCCAACGTCTTGTAGGGGGAGGCACCCCTCTGACTTGTTACACAAATAATGTTTGTCAAACACTTTCACTTTCCAGCATCTCGTAGGGGACGGGAAGGCACCCCTGTGACTGGTTACAGATAGAATGTTTTGCAAACATCTACCGCTTTTCAGCATCTCGCAGGGGCGGGAAGGCACCCCTGTGACTGTTTCCAGAAATAATGTTTGCCAAACCCCTAGCCCTTTCCGGTATCTCGTAGGGGGCAGGAAGGCACCCCTGTTATTTTTTACAGAAATAATGTTTGTCAAACACCTACCCCTTTCCAGCATCTCGTAGAGGGCGGGCAGACACCCCTGTGACTGGTTACAGAAATACTGTTTGTCAAAAAACGTACCCCTTTCTAGCATCTCGTAAGGGGCGGAAAGGCACGCCTGTGACTGGTTACACAAATAAAGTTTGTCAAACCTCTACCCCTTGCCAACGTCTCGTGGGGGGAGGCACCCCTGTGACTGGTTACACAAATAATAATTGTCAATCACCTACACATTTCCAGCAACTCGTAGGGGGCGGGAAGGCACCCCTGCGACTGGTCACCGAAATAATGATTGTCTAACACCTACCACTTTACAGCATCTCGCAAGGGGCGTGAAGACACCCCTGTGACTCATTACAGAAATAATGTTTGTCAAACACCTACCCCTTTCCGGCATCTTGTAGGGGGCAGGAACGCACCCCTGCGACTGGTTACAGAAATAATGTTTGTCAAACACCTACCCCTTTCCAGCATTTCATAGAGGGCGGGAAGACACCCCTGTGACTGGCTACAGAAAAAATGTTTGTCAAAAACCGACCCCTTTCCAGCATCTCGTAAGGGGCAGGAAGGTACACCTGTGACTGGTGACACGAATAATGTTTGTCAAACACCTACCCGTTTTCAGCATCTCGCAGGGGAAGGGAAGGCACCCTTGTGGCTGTTTACAGAAACATTATTTGTCAAAAACGTACGCCTTTCTAGCATCTGGTAAAGTGCGGGAAGGGAAGCCTGTGACTGGTTACACAAATCATGTTTTGCAAACACCTACCCCTTTTCAGCATCTCGCAGGGGCGGGAAGACACCCCTGTGACTGTTTCCGGAAATAATGTTTGTCAAACCCCTAGCCCTTTCCGGCATCTCATAGGGGGCAGGAAGGCACCCCTGTTATTTGTTACAGAAATAATGTTTGTCAAACACCTATTCCTTTCCAGCATCTCGTAGAGGGCGGGCAGACACCCGTGTGACTGGTTACACAAATAATGTTTGTCGAGCACCTACCCGTTTTCAGCATCTCGCAGGGGAAGGGAAGGCACCCTTGTGGCTGTTTACAGAAACATTATTTGTCAAAAACGTACGCCTTTCTAGCATCTGGTAAGGTGCGGGAAGGGAAGCCTGTGACTGGTTACACAAATCATGTTTGTCAAACACCTACCCCTTTCCAACGTCTCGTGGGGGGAGGCACCCCTGTGACTGGTTACACAAATAATGTTTTTCAAATACTTCCACTTTCCAGCATCTCGTAGGGGACGGGAAGGCACCCCTGTGGCTGGTTACAGAGAGAACATTTTGCAAACACCTACCCCTTTTCAGCATCTCGCAGGGGCGGAAAGGCACCCCTGTGACTATTTCCAGAAATAATGTTTGTCAAACCCCTAGCCCTTTCCGGCATCTCGTAGGGGGCAGGAAGGCACCCCTGTTATTTGTTGCAGAAATAATATTTGTCAAACACCTACACCTTTCCAGCATGTCGTAGGGGGCGTGAAGGCACTCCTGCGACTGGTTACCGCAATAATGTTTGTCTAACACCTACCCCTTTCTAGCATCTCGTAAGGTGCGGGAAGGGACCCCTGTGACTGGTTACAAACATCATGTTTGTCAAACACCTACCACTTTCCAGCATCTCGTAGGAGGCGGGAAGGCACCCCTATGACTGGTTGCACAAATAATGTTTGTCAAACGCCTACTCCTTTCCAGCATCTCTTAGAGGGCGGGAAGACACCCCCCTGACTTGCTACAGAAATTATGTTTGTCAAACACCTACCCCTTTCCGGCATCTCGCAGCGGACTGGAAGGCACACCTGTGACTGGTTACACAAATAATGTTTGTCAAACACCTACCCTTTTTCAGCATCTCGTAGAGGACGGTAAGACACCCCTGTGACTCTTTACAGAAATAATGTTTTTCAAACACCTTCCCCTTTCCGGCATCTCATAGGGAGCGGAAGGCACCCCTGTCACTGGTGACGGAAATAATGTTCGTCAAACACCCACCTCTTTCCAGCATCTCGTAAGGGGCGGGAAGGCACGCCGGTGCCTGGTTAAACAAATAATGTTTGTCAAACCTCTACACCTTTCCAGCGTCTCGTAGTGGGAGGCACCCCTGTGACTGGTTACACAAATAATATTTGTCAAACACCTACCCCTTTCCAGCATCTCGAAGATGGCGTGAAGACACCCCTGTGACTGGCTACAGAAACAATGTTTGTGAAAAACCTACCCCTTTCCAGCATCTCGTAAGGGGCAGGAAGGCAAACCTCTGACTGTTGATACAAATAATTTTCGTCAAACACCTACCCCTTTTCAGCATCTCTCAGGGGACGGGAAGTCAACCCTCTGGCTGGTTACAGAAACATTATTTGTCAAAAACGTACCCCCTTCTAGCATCTGGTAATGTGCGGGAAGGGACGCCTGTGACTGGTTACACAAACCAACTTTGTCAAGCACCTACACCTTTCCAACGCTTCGTGGGGGGAGGCACCCCTGTGACTGGTTACAGAAATAGTGTTTGTCAAACACCTATCCCTTTCCGTCATCTTGTGGGGGGCTGGAAGGCACCCCTGTGACTGTTTCCAGAAATAATATTTGTCAAACACCTACCACTTTCAAGCATTTCGTAGGGGACGGGCAGGCACCCCTGTGACTGGTTACAGAAATAATGTTTGTCAAACACTTCCACTTTCCAGCACCTCGTAGGGCACAAATAATGTTTGTCAAACACCTACCCCTTTTCGACATCTCGTAGGGGGCCAAAACGCACCCCTGTGACTGGTGACATAAATCATGTTTGTCAAATACCTACCACTTTCCAGCATCTCGTAGGGGGCGGGAAGGCACCCCTGTGACTAGTTGCACAAATAATGTTTGTCAAACACCTACCACTTTCCAACGTCTCGTGGGGGGGAGGCACCCCTGTGACTGGTTACACAAATAATATTTGTCAGACACCTTCACCTTTCCAGCATCTCGTAGATGGCGGGAATGCACCCCTGCGACTGGTTACCGAAATAATGTTTGGCTAACACCTACCCCTTTCTAGCATCTCGTAAGGGGCGTGAAGACACCCCTGTGACTGGTGACAGAAGTAATGTTTGTCAACCATTTACCCCTTTCCGGCATCTCGTAGGGGGCAGGAACGCACCCCTGCGACTGGTTACAAAAATAATGTTCGTCAATCCTCTACCCCTTTCCATCGTCTCGTGGGGGGAGGCACCCCTGTGACTGGTTACACAAATAATATTTGTCAAACACATACCCCTTTCCAGCATCTCGTAGAGGGCGGGAAGACACGCCTGTGACTGGTTACACAAATAATGTTTGTCAAACCTCTACCTCTTTCCAACGTCTCGTGGGGGGAGGCAACCCTGTGACTGGTTACACAAATAATATTTGTCAAACACCTACACCTTTCCAGCATCTCTTAGGGGGCGTGAAGGCACTCCTGCGACTGGTTACCGAAATAATGTTTCTCTAACACCTACCTCTTTCTAGCATCTCGTAAGGTGCGGGAAGGGACCCCTGTGACTGGTTACACAAACCATGTTTGTCAAACACCTACCACATTCCAACATCTCGTAGGAGGCGGGAAGGCACCCTTGTGACTGGTTGCACAAATAATTTTTGTCAAACACCTACCCCTTTCCGGCATCTCGTAGGGGACAGGAAGGCACCCCTGTGGCTGGTTACAGAAACATTATATGTCAAAAACGTACCCCTTTCTAGCATCTGGTAAGGTGCGGGAAGGCACCCCTGTGACTGGTTACACAAATAATAATTGTCAATCACCTACACCTTTCCAGAATCTCGAAAGGGGCGTGAAGACACCCCTGTGACTGATTACCGAAATAATGTTTGTCAAACACCTACCCCTTTCCGGCATCTTGTAGGGTGTAGGAACGCACCCCTGCTACTGGTTACAGAAATAATGTTTGTCAAACCCCTAGCCCTTTCCGGCATCTCGTAGGGGGCAGGAAGGCACCCCTGTTATTTGTTACAGAAATAGTGTTTGTCAAATACCTACCCCTTTCCAGCATCTCGTAGAGGGCGGGCAGACACCCCTGTGACTGGTTACAGAAATACTGTTTGTCAAAAAATTTCCCATTTCTAGCATCCCGTAAGGTTCGTGAAGACACCCTTGTGACAGTTTACAGAAATAATGTTTTTAAAACACCTACCTCTTTCCAGCATCTCCTAAGGGGCGTGAAGGCACTCCTGCGACTGGTTACCGAAGTAATGTTTCTCTAACACCTACCCCTTTCTAGCATTTCGTAAGGTGCGGGAAGGGACCCCTGTGACTGGTTGCACATATAATTTTTGTGAAAAACCTACCCCTTTCCGGCATCTCGTAGGGGGCGGGAAGGCACCCCTGTGACTGGTTGCACAAATAATTTTTGTGAAAAACCTACCCCTTTCCGGCATCTCGTAGGTGGCTGGAAGGCCCCCCTGTGACTGTTTACAGAAATAATGATTGTCAAACACCTATCCCTTTTCAGCATCTCGCAGGGGACCGGAAGGCACCCCTGTGGCTGGTTACAGAAACATTATTTGTCAAAAACGTACCCCTTTCTAGCATCTGGTAAGGTGCGGGAAGGGAAGCCTGTGACTGGTGTCACAAATCATGTATGTCAAACACCTACCCCGGCATCTCTTAAGGGGCTGGAAGGCAGCCCTGTGACTGTTTACAGAAATAATGTTTGTCAAACACCTACCCTTTTTCAGCATCTCGTAGGGGGCGGGAAGACACCCCGGTGACTGGTTAGAGAAATATTGTTTTCCAAAAACGTACACCTTGCTAGCATCTCGTAAGGGGCGGAAAGGCACGCCTGTGACTGGTTACACAAATAATGTTTGTCTAACCTCTACTCCTTTCCAACGTCTCGTGGGGGAGGCACCCCTGTGACTGGTTACACAAATAATAATTGTCAATCACCTACACCTTTCCAGAATCTCGTAGGGGGCGGGAAGGCACCCCTGCGACTGGTCACCGATATAATGATTTTTGAACACCTACCCGTTTATAGCATCTCGCAAGGGGCGTGAAGACACCCCTGTGACTGATTACAGAAATAATGTTTGTCAAACACCTACCCCTTTCCGGCATCTCGTAGGGGGCAGGAACGCGCCCCTGCGACTGGTTACTGAAATAATGTTTGTCAAACACCTACCCCTTTCCAGCATTTCGTAGAGGGCGGGAAGACACCCCTGTGACTGATTACAGAAATAATGTTTGTCAAACACCTACCCCTTTCCGGCATCTCGTAAGGGGCGGGTAGGCGCGCCTGTGACTGGTTACAGTAATATGATTTGTCAAAAAAGTTCCCCTTTCTAGCATCTCGTAAGGTGCGGGAAGGCACCCCTGTGACTGTTTCCAGAAATAACATTGGTCAAACACCTACCCCTTTTCCGCATATCGTATGGGGCGGGAAGGCACCCCTGTAACTGGTTACAGAAATAATGTTTGTCAAACACCTATCCCTTTGCGGCATCTTGTGGGGGGCTGGAAGGCACCCCTGTGACTGTTTCCAGAAATAATGTTTGTCAAACACCTACCCCTTTCTAGCATCTCGTAAGTTGCTTGAAGACACCCCTGTGACTGTTTACAGAAATAATGTTTGTAAAACACCTACCCCTTTCCGGCATCTCATAGGGGGCGGGAAGGCACCCCTGTGACTGGCTACAGAAATAATGTTTGTCAAACACATACCACTTTCAGCATCTTGTAAGGGGCGGGAAGGCACGCCTGTGACTGATTACACAAATAATGTTTGTCAAACCTCTACCCCTTTACAACGTCTCGTGGGGGGAGGCACCCCTGTGACTGGTTACACAAATAATGTTTGTCAAACACCTAACCCTTTCCAGCATCTCGTGGAGGGCGGGCAGACACCCCTGTGACTGGTTACAGAAATACTGTTTGACAAAAAATTTCCCCTTTCTAGCATCTTGTAAGGAGCGGGAAGGCACGCCTGTGACTGGTTACACAAATAATGTTTGTCAAATCTCTACCCCTTTTCAACGTCTCGTGGGGGGAGGCACCCCTGTGACTGGTTACAAAAATAATGTTTGTCAAACACTTCCACTTTCCAGCACCTCGTAGGGGACGGGCAGGCACCCCTGCGACTGGCGGCACAAATAATGTTTGTCAAACACCTACCCCTTTTCGACATCTCGTAGGGGGCCGAAACGCACCCCTGTGACTGGTAACAGAAATAATGATTGTCAAACACCTACCCCCTTCCAGCATCTCGTAGAGGGTGGGAAGACACCCTCGTGACGAGTTACAGAAATAACGTTTGTCAAACACCTACCCCTTTCCATTGTCTCGAGGGGGGGCACCGTTGTGACTGGTTACAAAAATAATGTTTGTCTAACACTTCCATTTTCCAGCACCTCCTAGGGGACGGGCAGGCACCCCTGTGACTGGTTACAAAAATAATTTTTGTCAAACACTTCCACTTTCCAGCACCTCGTAGGGGACGGGCAGGTACCCCTGCGACTTGTGGCACCAATAATGTTTGTCAAACACCTACCCCTTTTCGACATCTCGTAGGGGGCCGAAACGCACCCCTGTGACTGGTAACAGAAATAATGTTTGTTAAACACCTACCCCTTTCCCGCTTCTCGTTAGGGGCGGGAAGGCACGCCTGTGCCTGGTTACAGTAATATGATTCGTCAAAAAAGTTCCCCTTTCTAGCATCTCGTAAGGTGCGGGAAGGCACCCCTGTGACTGGTTACATAAATCGTATTTTTCAAACACCTACCACTTTCCAGCATCTTGTAGGGGGCGGGAAGGCACCCCTGTGACTCGTTGCACAAATAATGTTTTTCAAGCCCCTACCACTTTCCAACGTCTCGTGGGGGGGGGGCGGCACCCGTGTGACTGGTTACAAAAATAATATTTGTCAGACACCTTCACCTTTCCAGCATATCGTAGATGGCGGGAAGGCACCCCTGCGACTGGTTACCCAAATAATATTTGGCTAACACCTACCCCTTTCTAGCATCTCGTAAGGGGCGTGAAGACACCCCTGTGACTGGTAACAGAAGTAATGTTTGTCAACCATTTACCCCTTTCCGGCATCTCGTAGGGGGCAAGAACGCACCCCTGCGACTGGTTACAAAAATAATGTTTGTCAAACCTCTACCCCTTTCCAGCATCTCGTAGATGGCGGGAAGGCACGCCTCTGACTGGTTACACAAATACTGTTTGTCAAACCTCTACCCCTTTCCAATGTATCGTGGGGGGAGGCAACCCTGTGACTGGTTACAAAAATAATATTTGTCAAACACCAACCCCTTTCCGGCATCTCGTAGGGGACC
Source organism: Andricus coriarius (assembly GCA_932066315.1). Classification (NCBI taxonomy): domain Eukaryota; kingdom Metazoa; phylum Arthropoda; class Insecta; order Hymenoptera; family Cynipidae; genus Andricus; species Andricus coriarius. The sequence goes on from CAKNWT010315132.1 coordinate 8,256, forward strand.
GGAAGGCACCCCTGTGGCTGGCTACAGAAACATTATTTGTCAAAAACGTACCCCTTTCTAGCATCTGGTAAGGTGCGGGAAGGGAAGCCTGTGACTGGTGTCACAAATCATGTTTGTCAAACACCTACCCCTGTCCAACGTCTCATGGGGGGGGCACCCCTGTGACTGGTTACACAAATATTGTTTCTCAAACACTTCCACTTTCCAGGATCTCGTAGGGGACGGAAAGGCACCCCTGTGACTGGTTACAGATAGAATGTTTTTCAAACTCATACCCCTTTGCAGTATCTCGCAGGGGCGGGAAGGCACGCCTGTGACTGGTTACACAGATAATGTTTGTCAAACACCTACCCCTTTCCAGCATCTCGTAGCGGGCTGGAAGGCACACCTGTGACTGGTTACGCAAATAATGTTTGTCAAGCACCTACCCTTTTTCAGCATCTCGTAGGGGACGGGAAGACACTCCTGTGACTGGTTACAGAAATATTGTTTTCCAAAAACGTACACCTTTCTAGCATTTCGTAAGGGGCGGAAAGGCACGCCTGTGGCTGGTTACACAAATAATGTTTGTCAAACCTCTACCCCTTTCCAACGTCACGTGGGAAGAGGCACCCCTGTGACTGGTTACACAAATAATAATTGTCAATCACCTACACCTTTCCAGAATCTCGCAAGGGGCGTGAAGACACCCCTGTGACTGATTACAGAAATAATGTTTGTCAAACACCTACCCCTTTCCGGCATCTTGTAGGGGGCAGGAACGCAGCCCTGCTACTGGTTACAGAAATAATGTTTGTCAAACCCCTAGCCCTTTCCGGCATCTCGTAGGGGGCAGGAAGGCACCCCTGTTATTCTTACAGAAATAATGTTTGTCAAACACCTAACCCTTTCCAGCATCTCGTGGAGGGCGGGCTGACACCCCTGTGACTGGTTACAGAAATACTGTTTGACAAAAAATTCCCCCTTTCTAGCATCTTGTAAGGAGCGGGAAGGCACGCCTGTGACTGGTTACACAAATAATGTTTGTCAAATCTCTACCCCTTTTCAACGTCTCGTGGGGGGAGGCACCCCTGTGACTGGTCACACAAATAATTTTTGTCAAACACTTCCACCTTCCAGCATCTCGTATGGGGCGGGAAGGCACCCCTGTGACTCGTTACAGAAGTAATTTTTGTCAAACACCTACCCCGTTCTTGCATCTCGTAAGGTTCGTGAAGACACCCTTGTGACAGTTTACAGAAATGATGTTTTTAAAACACCTACCCCTTTCCGGATTCTCATAGAGTGCGGGAACGCGCCCCTGTCATTGTTTACGGAAATAATGTTTGTCACATACCTACCTCTTTCCAGCATCTCGTATGGGGCAGGAAGGCCCACCTGTGACTGTTGACACAAATAATGTTCGTCAAACACCTACCCCTTTTCAGCATCTCGTAGAGGGCGGGAAGGCACCCCTGCGACTGGTTACCGAAATAATGTTTGGCTAACACCCACCCCTTTCTAGTATCTCGTAAGGTGCGGGAAGGGACCCCTGTGACTGTTTACACAGATAATGTTTGTCAAACACCTACCCCTTTCCGGAATCTCGTAGGGGGCAGGAAAGCACCCCTGTGACTGGTAACCGAAATAATGTTTGTCATACACCTACACGTTTCCAGCATCTCTTAGGGGGCGGGAAGGCACACCTGCGACTAGTTACAAAAATAATATTTGTCAAACATCTTCACCTTTTCAGCATCTCGTAGAGGGCGGGAAGGCACCCCTGCGACTGATTACCGAAATAATATTTGTCTATCACCTACCCCTTTCTAGCATCTCGTAAGGTGCGGGAAGGCACGCCTGTGCCTGGTTACAGTAATATGATTTGTCAAAAAAGTTCCCCTTTCTAGCATCTCGTAAGGTGCGGGAAGGGACCCCTGTGACTGGTTGCACAAATAATGTTTGTCAAACACCTACCCCTTTCCGGCATCTCGTATGTGGCGGTAAGGCACCCCTGTGACTGTTTACACAAATAATGTTTGTAAAACACCTACCCTTTCAGGCATCTCGTAGGGGACGGGAATGCACCCCTGTGACTTGTTACAGAAAGAATGTTTTTCAAACACCTACCCCTTTTCAGCATCTCGTAGGGGGCGGGAAGGCACGCCTGTGCCTGGTTACAGTAATATGATTTGTAAAAAAGTTCCCCTTCCGAGCATCTCGTAAGGTGCGGGAAGGGACCCCTGTGACTGGTTGCACAAATAATTTTTGTCAAACACCTACCCCTTTCCGGCATCTCGCATGGGGCGGGAAGGCACACCTGCGACTGGTTACCGAAATAACGTTTGGCTAACACCTACCCCTTTCTAGCATCTCGTAAGGGGCGTGAAGACACCCCTGTGACTGGTAACAGAAGTAATGTTTGTCAACCTCTTACTCCTTTCCAGCATCTCGTAGGGGGCGGAAGGCACCCCTGCGACTGGTAACCGAAATAATGTTTGTCAAACACCTACCCCTTTCCAGCATCTCGTAGAGGGCGGGTAGACACCCCTGTGACTGGCTACAGAAACAATGTTTGTCAAAAGCCTACCCCTTTCCAGCATCTCGTAAGGGGCAGGAAGGCACACCTGTGACTGGTGACACAAATAATGTTTGTCAAACACCTACCCCTTTCCATCGTCTCATGGGGGGAGGCACCCCTGTGACTGGTTACAAAAATAATGTTTGTCAAACACTTCCACTTTACAGCTTCTCGTAAGGGGCGGGAAGGCACGCCTGTGCCTGGTTACAGTAATATGATTTGTCAAAAAAGTTCCCCTTCCTAGCATCTCGTAAGGTGCGGGAAGGGACCCCTGTGACTGGTTGCACAAATAATTTTTGTCAAACACCTACCCCTTTCCGGCATCTCGCATGGGGCGGTAAGGCACCCCTGTGACTGGTTACAGAAATAATGTTTGTCAAACACCTATCCCTTTCCGGCATCTTGTGGGGGGCTGGAAGGCACCCCTGTGACTGTTTCCAGAAATAATGTTTTTCGAACACCTACCCCCTTATAGCATCACGTAATTTGCTTGAAGACACCCCTGTGACTGTTTACAGAAATAATGTTTGTAAAACACCTACCCCTTTCCAGCATTTCATTGGGGGCGGGAAGGCATACCCTGTGACTGGCTACAGAAATAATGTTTGTCAAACACCTACCCTTTTCTAGTATATCGCAAGTTGCGTGAAGACACTCCTGTGACTGTTTACAGAAATAATGTTTGTTAAACACATACACCTTTCCAACGTATCGTGGGGGGAGGCACCCCTGTGACTGGTTACACAAATAATGTTTGTCAAACACCTACCCCTTGCCAACGTCTCGTGGGGGGAGACACCCCTGTGACTGGTTACACAAATAATATTTGTCAAACACCTTCACCTTTCCAGCATCTCGTAGGTGGCGGGAGGGCACCCCTGTGACTGGTTGCACAAATAATGTTGTTCAAACTCCTACCCCTTTCCGGCATCTCGCATGGGGCTGTAAGGCACCCCTTTGACTTGTTACAGAAAGAATGTTGGTCAAACACCTACCCCTTTTCAGCATCATGTAGGGGACGGGAAGGCACCCCTGTGACTGGCTACAGAAATATTGT
>CAKNWT010315136.1:0-10861 GCA_932066315.1 Andricus coriarius
GTTTGTCTTTCAATAATTGTTTTAAAATGGTGCTTAACAAGATATTAAGATTCGTGCTAGCGTATTTCTGAGGAAGCGGATTTCTGACTTCATTTTGAACTACTTATTTTCAGTTGAGATTTCCTAAGCGATCTTTCCAGATAGTGCACTAAGTTCGTACGTCCATTCGGTTTCATTTGGACATTATTAAAATTGAACTCTTCAAATCTTAAACTATGTTCATACGTCAACACGGTTCAAGTTGGATATTATCAACTAAGTGCCTCAGATCACATTGGCGCCGCAACTCAAAAGTCCACTATACTCCATAGTCTATAGGGTACTTAAAAAAAAATTCATTGTATATTTTATTATGAATATTTTATCCCAAATTAATTGGCCAACTTTGATTTCACAAATAATATTTGCCCTCTAACCTAATTGTTTATAGCATTCACAAGCAATGACCCTCTTGCGGAACCTAAGAAAGGTGATTTTTTTTCTATTCTCATTCTAATGAGAAAGTATTCATTTTATGTAAAACTTGACTTTGTCAGTTTTCATAATGAGTCAGAAAAACGATTTTTACGAAGGTGACTGTTTGTCTGTCTGTATGTCTGTCTATCTGTATCCTGTAAGCACGATAACTTTCGAAAGATTGATCAGATTGGATTGTGCTTTGGCACCCTCTTTTAAGGCCTAAAAAGAAAGAAAGAGTTCGTTAACCAGCTATTTTGGATGAAAATTCAAAAAGTTAGAGCATTTTCAAAAAAAATTAAGATTTAAAAATTCTATGTACGGCAACTTATAGTACTCAAAAATATGAATAATTTATTTTTATAACTTTTTTGGCTTAAAAACAAACTACCAGAGTTATAGCATTTCAAAAATCAAAAAAAAAAAACAGAAATTAAAATTTAAAGCCAAACAACGCATGATATGGAAAATAGTCAAAAAAATATAAAATTTGCTTTTAGAAGGCCCTAGAAGATTATTTGAACAACTTCTTTAAATTTGTCGAAAATTCGAAAATTCAAATTTTGATCGCACAAAAAATAATGAAAAATCAAAAATTCAATTTTGTGGTCAAAATATGCAAGATACAAAAAAAGATTAGAGAAAAAAATTGTGCACCCCAAAAAGATCTACAAATTTCTTATTGATCACTTTTTGATGGGATGCGTAGTTTTTATTTTATTCGTAAAATACTGCATTAAAAATAAAGAAAATCAATTTTTTGGACGAAGGACACAAGTTACGAAAAAAAGAATGTAACCAAAGTTGTTAAACTAAAAAAGAGCTGCAAATTTGTTATTCGTAATTTTTTGATTAGATGCGTAGTTCTTGTTTAAATTGTGAAAAATACCATCAAAAATAAAAAAATAAAATTTTTGGGACAAACGACAAAATCTATGAAAAAAATGAATAGAAAGAAGTTGCTCATACCAATTTTTTTTGAAAAACGACACAAGGAAAGCTAGAAAATTAAGAAACAAAAGTTGTCAACTCAAAAAGGATCTACAAATTCGTTATTTATAATTTTTAGAAAGGACGAGTAGATTTTCTTTTAATCGTAAAAAATAAGAATAAAAATAAAAGAATTAAATTTTTGGAAAAACGACACAAGAGATGAAAAAAATAAGAGAAAAGACATTCAACCAAAACGATCTGGAAATTTGTTATCAACTCTTGTTATAAAAATACATTAACAATAACAAATTAATTTCTTGGAAAAATGACACAAGCTACAATAACTTTTTATTTAACAAAATTTTTCGCCTTACATATATCTACGCGCCTGCTTAAACCCACTTTGCACCAGGATTCGTATTTTCAGTTTAAATCATAAGAAATAAGGTTGAAAATAAACAAATTAAATGGATAGAGATACGACAGAAGTTGCAATAAAAGGTATGATAGAACAATTTTTTATAGAATGCACACTTTCTTTTAATCATAAGAACAAGATAATAAAAATATGCATGTTTGAATACCAATGCATTTTATGAATTGTGATAATATAAATTAATTAAAATGATATTTTTTTCAGGATAGCTAAGAATAAAAATTTGTGCAAAATAAGGAGCAAATATTGCAGTGATCATGAGAAATAAAATTTGTACATTATTTTGCAATATCTGAATAAACAGTACCAGACCGAAGTACAGAAAAAAATATAATATACATTTGATTTAATAGTGTTGAACATAATATAAAAAAATTCAAATTTTGGACAAAGTCGAGTGCAAAGCACGAGATTAGTGATGAGAATGTCTTCGTTCGGAAACCATAACAGAGTTCACATTTTAATAAAGAACCACGCACTGTGCAGTGCTTTTGATTTGGTTTCAAGAATTACCACTTTTGGAAATCGAACAAGGTCCTACGAAAGCTCACACCAGATAATAAACTGAGTTTTTTTCTAATAGAACGAACTTCAATCACATGATTGAAAGTAGATAGGCAGCATCAGCATGTGAAGCTAGCAGCCTACGGGCAGTTGTTATGATTTTCAGTCGATCGAGCAGTTTCTCATTTCAAAGCTGTCAATAGCACATTGTCAGAAATGACGAGCACCTGCCTGCCTCAGGGCAGGAGCGTGGAACGAGCAATTCGTGAGATATGCCTTACTAGGGTCCTACGAGAATTCATGTAGACTACACTCGTGCAAAAAAAGGGGGAGGAAAGACGAAGTTGCGTCGTTTCGTTTCGAAATGGTTTCGACTTTTTTCATAATTTTTTGTAAATCTTGTTGCAGGTAACTTTGTATTTTTGCCTACTCGTGTGAGTAAAAGGCAAATACACTGAAGTTAAGTTAGCTGACGGTTAGTAAAACAGCCAAATTGCGTAAGTTCGTCTTCATAAAGACAGCCGCATTGAATTCTAAGAGCTATGAGAAGCCACTTACTTCAAGATGGCCGATGTTCTTAGAGTACTTTAGCTCATATGCAAGTTTCTTTATCGTGTTTGATCGTGCAGTGTATTTCAAAAGTTAAAAAATTAAGGAAATCTGATATTAGAATATATCACCTGTTAAGTGTAGTTGTCGCTTGCGTGTGATTAAATCAATTTTTAGGTTATGTCATTATGACATCCGCGCCAAAAATTGGCGGCCATTTTGGTTAGTCTGACAAATGCTCCTGAAAGCTGATCAAAATGATCCGCTTGGACAGATCATTATGATCTCGAGAGTCAAATGATCGTTGGAGCAAAATACTCTGCAAAAAAAATGATTCTTTTTTTACAACGCTTACGTGCATATGTAAAAGCAGAAAAATATCGAGGTGTCAGGATAAATATTACTCACATGGGGTGAGTTTTGTTGAAGGTAATCTTTACCCCAAAACCAGGGTAAATATTACCCACAGTATCATCTGTGTTATTCTTTAAAATTTGATGAATATTGTTAAAGACGTTGAGAGAGTATTATAATTATGGCAATCATTTTCAATCTCCGACTTTCAAACTAGAATCCTACCGAAGTGAAGCGAGTTTCACGTGTTCATTACTAAATTACGTTGTCAGTGCTGGTTATCTCATTTTCAACTTGTCCGCTCATCATACAGATTAGAGACTGACATTGCGTCCCCCATCTGCAGAAATTACACCGTGTAATTATTCAGGGGCATGCTCGCGAACACCCTCGCTTGTTGTCATGTGGCTGACGGATATTGATGATGGATAAGAGCAAGCGGAAATCCCACGAGGTCACCGCAAGCCCACTTGAATTCCGCCAACCCGTCGTCCGTAATATTGTAACTGACTTGGCGGTGCGTGTAAGGGGACATCGTTCCGTACGCATATCTCCTTCATTTTTCAGGCTCAGAAGAAAAAACTTTACCAGTTCCTTGGATTTTTAATAACACTTGCTAAAAATAACTTTTTCACAACGCCCCGTCTAAAACTTCGACTTTCGAGGCCTGTACAACGGCCCTTTGCTTTCCTCCCGCTAAGTCATCACTTTTTATCCCTAGGGAAGAAAAAGAATTTGAGTTCTTCTTTCATGAGATTGTCCAGTGGACGATGAATTTGAGTTCAGCAGCCCAATCAATTGCGCATGCGTCCAGCAAAACTATTATCAAAAGTTACCAGTAAATTACCATACATTTCTATAAATTCCCGTAAATTATTATAAATTTCCACAAATTTCATACATTTCTCTAAATTTTAGATACTGTAGTAATATATGGAAATTTCGGAAATTATTGAGGTTTGGTGGCCCTTCAGCTATCTAACTGATCAATCAGATAAATATTTATAAGTACTTATTAGGTTCTAAAAAAACAAGAATTTTGTTGTAAAAAACTGCCTTAATTATGTATTTGTTCATTAAATGTTTTCATAATAATCATTAAGCATATTGGAAAGCAATTTGTAGTGTTGCAATGAATCTGGTCTATTTGGACAAAAACGAAGTAACTAAGCACTCCAAAAATATTTAGTATACGCTCACTGAATTTCGGTGAACTTTAACGCCCTTACCAGTTTCCCTCGTCACACCCAAAATGTATGTTGTCCGCTCACCGAATTTGGGTGAATTTATACACAGCTGATTAAAAATACGACCACTCATATTGAAAAACTATTTTTTTTTCGATAAATTCCTTAATTATATGCACTTATTACTGGATTTTTTTCTAATAATCTTGAACTTTAATCTTTCAGTTTTTTAGTCAATAAAGAGTACTAACATTGACAAAAAAGTTTTTTACTTATGCTAGGCTGATTTTAAAAATGTAATATTAAAAAGGGGTATTTGTCGATAAATTCCAAATTATGCATTTGTTTGTCAAATTTGTTTACAATAATTACAATAATTATTCTGTTACAATCTATCTCCATTGCAACATTATTCAGTTACAAATCACTTTAATATAATAAAAAAAAATCCGCCCGCTGTGCGGGCACAATCTCATCGCGCGCCGTGCGCGCGGCTCGCTTCGCTCGCAAGTTTAAGCGCGCCTAGGGCGCGCGACTGTTGGTTCTCGCGCTTCGCGCTCGATAACGTATGTACCTCGCGCTACGCGCTCAGTCTTTCTATTTCCGCCACGTTTGTGCGCAGGCCTTTTAAAATTAAAGGTCAAAGCATCAACAACTGTAATTTGGTGATTGTGAATTTTCTTTTGATAAAGCTCCTTCGGCTTTAACGAACACATTCTCATCACGTGTCTCGTGCTCTGCACTCGATTTTATCGACAATGCGAACTTTTCTTCATTATTTTCAACTTTATTATATCAAATGTATATTATATTTATTGCTGTACCTCGATCTGGGGCTGATAATTCAGATATTACAAAATAATGTACACATTTCCTTCTTCATGATTACTTTAATATTTATTTCTTATTTTCCATTGAATTTTGTTCTCAGCTACCTTGAAAAATGTATCACTTTAATAAATTTATCTTATTGTAATTCAGAACATGCTTAGGCAATGAAATATGCGTATTTACATTGGCTTGTTCTTATAATTTGAAAAAAGCACAAGTTACTTAAAAAAAATGGTAATAAGCACTTTATTGCAACTTGTGTCGTCTTTCCATAATTTTAATTTATTTTTAATGTTATTTTTCACGATTTAAAATAAGAATACGCATCATAGCATGAGGTGGTTTTAAGCAATTTTTTAGATATAATTTAGGCGAAAAATTTTGTTAAATAAAATGTTATTCTAGCTTGTGTCCTTTTTTCCGAAAAGTTCATTTTTTTATTTTTAATACATTTTTATAACAAGAGCTTATAACATATTTGAAGATATTTTTTGTACGAACAACTTTTTTGTCATTTATTTCGTCTCTTGGTCGTTTTTCCAAAAATTTGATTTCTTAATTTTTAATCCTATTTTTCGCGACTTAAAGTTTTTATTTTTCAGTACTACGGAGAGCCATCCACGGAATTTCTGAATTTTGAAAAAAATGGTCTAAAAAAATTTCAAAAGGCTCTAACTTTTTGAGTTGCTATCCAAAATAGCTGGCTAACGAACTCGATCTTTCTTTTTGGCCCCTGAAACTGTGTGCCAAAGCACAATCCAATCCGATTAGTCTTTCAATAGTTATGCGATATACAGATGACAACGACGACGACAACGACGACAGACGGACAGACACCGACGTAAAACCCATTTTTTCTGACTCAGGTGGCCTCAAAACGTCGACGTTTGATGGAATCCACGAAAGTCATTTTTCACATAAAACTAATACCTTCTCATTATGATGAGAATGTAAAAACGTCAAAATAATAGTTAAAATTGAAATGAAAATCACTTTTTAACAAATGAATTGTTAATTACAACTTTTTTATTTCATAATGTATAATTATTTTCAATTACTGTCTACCTGTCGAATTCAGGTAATTGTAGAAAAGTTTTCATCATTTAACAGAAACTACAAGTTCGCAATAAGCAAATCAGTATTTCTTTCTTTATATTTGATGATTAAAAAAAAATGTTTCGGAAAAATGATGCTCCACAATTTTTTGTGCTATCGTGACGAATTCGGTTTTCGAGTGGTAAATTATTCTTACAGAAGATGGAGCAGTGTTTGCTGAAAACTAAGATATGGACAAATTATAAATTTGTTTATGATAATAAAGATCCAGCAATTTAAAAAATGGAATTGTTCAGAATGACCATTTATTACAAGCAGCTAGAAAGACTATAGCAATATATTATTATTATTATAATTATTGTTATTATACCATTACTCCCAGTCCTTTTCGTGGTTAGTACACAAGAGATCCGATATAACAGCAGTTTCGGGGGTTGCCTCGCACTGACCTTGCTTGTAAATCAGTTCCCTCGAAACGTAAATAGTCAGGGCCGCCTGAATCGTTTCCATAATATTGCGAAATATACTTGACTGAGTACTCGTGCACCTGCGGCCCTTCCGAGGCGAGACTCGCAACCGTCTCTCTCCCTGCCCGATGAGAAACTGCGTGGGCCAGTAGTTCTAGGAATTGGCAAATCGGATGCTCTTCAATGCCTTTTAAAATACCAAATTTTATCAAATTTGAGTTACGTAGTTTTGAGTTTATATTCCCCCCTTCCCCATTTGCATACTGTGGCATACGGTTGGAAAACCCCCAAAAAATGGGTATCTATGAAAAGATCTAGGAGAGTAACGTTGAAAGTTGATACCTCGCTCCCCCCACTTACAACACAAAATTCGAACTGAGAAATTAGACTGCTCGAAATTGTAAAACATTTAAGAAAGAAACATTTGCAAAAGACTTAAAAACAGAAAATGAAATATGTAATTTTGGAAAAGTTAAAAAGAAAACTTTTATTAAAATATACTCAAAAGAAGGAAAATAATTTCCTATGAAAAGGGGCCTTGCAATAATAATAATATGATAATAATAGTGTGACAAAAAAGAAAATTGCGAGGCGTAAATATTGAACATTACGTTTATACACATTAAATAATAAAGACATTTTAATATTCACGCCTCACGCTTTTATATTTGGTCACATTATTATTAATTTATCAAACTCTCGGTTTTAGTCTAGTGTTGGGGGTTGTCTTCGATCCTTAAACGGGGGGATCCAAACGTAAACAACCGTTGGCGGGAGACATTGCGACAAACGTGGTAACCATTCTCTCACCTGAGAGAGCAGGTCTAGGAAGGCGGTCTTCGATCCTTCATGTGTCAAGTGTCAAGAGTTTAGTGTATTATTATATTACAAGCCGCCTTTTAAGAGGGATATATTTTGCTTCTTTTTAGTATATTTTAATAAAAGCTTGTTTTCGAAAAACTTTTTATTATTTATAATTTTTGCTTCCTCATAGAGGAAGCTTTGCAGTCATTGTAACATCAAATATTTTTTAAATAATATAATCAAGAGTTTCTCAGTTGATAAATGTCTAATACAACGTTCTAAGCAATTTTCCCGATACATGTGTGACTGTGTACACGGATGTGTGGATGTCGCCATTTTTGGTAACACGATAAGTAAAGACGGGTGTAGATAAATTGATAAAATTTGCAGACCTTATTTTTACCTCTAATATCTCAAAACTGAAGCAAGGATTTCTAAACATATTCATTTCATTTTTGCACTTTATAATGTTTTAAAAATGGATTTTTATAGTACAACTTTTTTCATTAAAATAATTCAAGGTTGATGATGTACGAGTATAAACGATTCCTTAGCTCGAGGCGAATCGATTTACACATAATATACATTTATATATATACATTTGATAAAAAATTTAGGAAGTTATAGTCATTTACAATAATTATAAAACCAGTTTTATGGTCATACTTTTTTACTGGCGTAATTTAAAATTGATGTAAGGATAAAAAGGACATCTTGATTCAAGATGAATAGAATGACTTATTATATAATAACATTTTATTAAACAGTAAGGTAGTTAGTCTTGTATGATATTTAGAAAATTGTTTTTTACAGTAAATATTTTTGCATTAACCTAATTCAAAGTTAATGCAAAAATAGAAAAGACACCTTGATTTGAGACAAGTTAATTGAACTATGTAGCACTAAAGACATTTTTTTAATGAAAAATTATTCATGCTTCCTCTGCGAAGAAGCAAATGCTTTTGCTATTAAATCATAATGAGGAAGCAAAGTGTTGATAAAATGAGTACCATAAAATTATAAATCCAATCAAAGGATAACACTCGAGATCGAATCCACAGTTGGGTTTTACTTTAACAAGTTCAGGTAAATAAAAAAGATTGACGGTTTAACGGTCAATATTGAAAAAATATCAGTCAGATCAATATTTTCAGCAGGCTAATTCGGCATGAAATGAGCAACACCCCATAAGTATAATTCAAAGGAAATGGCGCAGTGACCCTGCTCTCATTAAATAATATGACATAACTCACCCTCGAGCTTCAGGCAGTGTCAATTGTCGATCTCTGGTAGGCACCTAAAATACGATATCAAGGATTAGTGGACAAAAGAAAGGACGGTGGAGAAAATTCTATTGGCATATTTGTCAAGGTGATAAATGGATGGATTGTGCAAACTTAGGGCTAAGCATTGTCACCCCAGCTCGTTTATAGGTCCTCGTTAGATATTTACCCTGCAATGCTGGATATTGGACACAAAAGTACTCGTAATATATATTCGAATTCTGGGGTATGTAAGAGGGCACATGCGGAGAACGTTCGTGAATAGGACGTCATGGTCAGAGTCCGCATGAGATTTCGAACATCCCGTGGACCGCATAACATCCCCTAAGCCACACGCATTTGTCACGCGTCCAACAAAGCTTTACATTCCAATCCTCCTGCTGAAATGTCCACGCCATTTTAAACCAGGCTCGATTCCAGAAACCTTCATTATGGGGTGTTTCCAATCGTTTCACTTTCTGACTAACAATTTTATTTCCGTTACGTGTGCCTGAATTCATTGCCAATACTTTGATGAAAGACTATTCAGTTGAATGGGGACTTAAATGGAAAACGCCAACTATATTCTTGAAAAATTGTGGTGGAGCGTGGCACAGCACTAAGGGTATGGAGTGTAGCTGAAGGGTGTAGGTGCCAAGGGAACTAAGTGCCACATGACAAACTTTGACAGAAGTGACCTCATCGTGCGCTATTGAGTCACATAAATGGAACAGATGAAAAAAGAAATAATTTCCAAGACAAATTAATTCGGATATGTTAACTTTAATGAGGTTCTCATCGAATACATTTTTTCCTTTAACTTATTATCTTCGCCATCATATAGTCGATCAAATAATACGTAAGCATTTTTCTGATAATTCTGACACACCCTCTATTACAACCATATCCAAGGATATTGTAGGCACCCCCTCCCCCAGAAATATTACTTCTTATCTTTCCAAGATTTCGCCCACCCCCGCATATTTCTTTGCGGAAAGCAGGTATGAAAGGGACAAAGAAATCTTCAATCTAGTGACAAATTATTTTATTATGGTGTGGTTGTACTTAATATGGTAGCTAGATTTGTACTGATTGTACTTTTTACAATACATAGTAGACATTGTAGATCTAGTAGAACAAAAAAAGTATCATGTGAGAAATTTCTCATCCGCTCGCAAAATTGGATTTTAAGGTCAAAAATCAATTTTTTGATAGGTGCATGTATATAATAATTCATACGTTCGCCATTTTTCATTTGATTTTCAATTTCTTTTTGTTCCAAAGTAGAAAATAAAACCTTTTTAACCAAAGATTGTTTATTTTATCATGGTGAAAATCAGACAAGCTTCCGAAAAGCGCATCATTTGAAACTTCGTGTGTCCATGTATTTTACGGGCTGATTACGAAAATAATAGTGAAAATACCCGTCAATTTGATTGTTATGGTGAAAAGCATGAAAACCCCATAAAAGACATGATTTTTCGAATTTATATCGGTAAATACAAAAAATGTCGGAAAAGTTTTGAAACCAATGTTGTAGATCCAATCAAAATATACATTTTAAATTTTGCACACTTTTCCTCCCAGATTGATAGTTTCTGAGAAAATCGCTATTAAAATGTAGTAAGTGCAACAGGCTTAAGTCGTTGGAAATGGGTAGGGGTTTTAATGTTAACCAATTCTAATAATAAAACCTCAATTATATATTAACAGCAAAAACTCGTTGTATTTCGAAAAATGGCATTAAATTGTTGTTAGTTGAAAAAGTCGGGGAAAAATGAAAGTCTTTGAAATATTTTCTGATTGCAGTTCCTTGATTTTTTACGGAGATAAAATGAACAATCTACGGCTAAACGGGTATCTTTTTCTATTATCAAACGAAAATGTAAAAAAATGTATAAATCGAATGAAAAAATTTTTCTGACTACAAAATCAGATTTAGGGGTATATGAGAAATTTCGCATATTAAATTTTGTTAGTTCTATTGGACGTACAATCTCTACAATATTTCGTGAAAAGTAC
>CAKNWT010315145.1:0-15445 GCA_932066315.1 Andricus coriarius
AGGTACCAAATAGACTAACTGCCCCGTACAAGGGAAGCAGTGGCAACGGGCCCCTGCTCCTAGGACTCGAAGAGTGGGGAGGATAGAAGATCCTTTGACATTCCTGTTACAATGTCCTATCTTTAACATTTCGTAAAATGTTGCTAAGAAAAGCATGCCCTGCGATAAAAATGTCTAAATTTTGCTGAAAGGTAAATCTGTTTTCACTTATTCTGAACTGTATGTAAAAGCTTCCTAAGTTATATTTCCTTCTTTTATAATTTGGTTTAAATAGGCTAATTAAGGCTTAACTCATTTAGGAAGCTTTTACGCATACAGTTCAGAATAATTTAAAAAACAGATTACAGAAAACATTTTACGAAATATTAAAGATAGGACATGCAATATTTGCTATTTTGCTGGAAAATGTATATGCTTTTATTCATATAGACATATTTTTTCACGTGAAGTTCAACGTACCAGAGTCATTTCCGAAAAACTTAACGTATAATAAAACTCAATAAAAAATGTGATTTTCAGGACGAAATGACTTGATACCTATCAGAGCTAGAGCATTTTTTTTAGATCTCCGGCAAATTTAGTCTGCTTTAACCAATATGAGTGCAACTTTTATCTAAAATATACAAGAAATGAGATATGTCACGGAAACTAAAGTTACATTCTTTTTAGGCCACTTTTAAATTTAAAAATCACTTCTGAAAGTCATATCTCCTAAACTATTGAAGATAAAACATTAAATGTTGTAAACAATTTTTTTTTTTGTTTCACAAGATTTTAAAGCCTACTGAATGTTACTTGATTTTTGACTATTAGAGGCTTATTTTGGATGCCAAACTAAATGGCTTGTACTAACTAAAATTTAATTTGTAATGACTTTAACGAAAATATACTTAATAATCCAACAACAAAATTAAAATATAATTTCTTAAAAAGGGGCCCAATAATTTTTGTCATTTATACTGGGATAAGCGAGCACTTTTCAGTCAAAAGTGGTTCAAGCTAGCCGTGGCATGGCCAGAAAACAGAAAAATGTTGGGTGAAAACAATAAGGTGTCCAAAAGTATTATAAAATAAATCAATTGTAACCCAATTAGTTGATTTTTAAACTAGAATGATTAATTCTTTACTCAAAAAAAAGCGAATTTTCAACAAAATACATAAACCACGTAGCACCCTAGGGGGGGAGGGGGGGTCGACGAGAATGCCACGGTCGACTACATGGGGTTCAGGGGGGGGGGGGGTCAAAAAGTGGCCAAAATTGGGCCTCATGGTTTATGGAAGCTCCCTAAGGTGGATAGAAGTAAGCTTTGGAAAATAATGAAAATGTATGGAGTCAATGAATCGCACCTAAATTCAATAAAAAATATATATACGGTTAGCAAAGCGAGTGTAAGGATAAATGGACATCTGAGTGGCTGTTTCGATATGAGGTAAGGTGTTAGACAAGGATGCGTTATGTCCTTTTGGCTGTTTACTATATTCATGGATAAGTGTCTAACAATGGCCCTTTCGACGAAGAGGGTGTGGATCTAGGGACAGTGAAGATGCGTGAGTTAGCGTTTGCAGATGATAAGGTTGTAACGGCAGAATTAGTCGAAGGCTTGCAGAGAATGTTATGTAGACTGAATACTAACACAAAGAACGTGATCCTTAAAATTAAAACGAATAAAACAAAAATTATAGTATTTGAAGGACAGGATGGGAAATTATTATGCAACATTGCGTTAGACTATGAGAGAATAGAACAACTTGATAAATACTTCTATCTTAGTAGTTTATTGTGTACTGACGGAAATATCGATGGAGAGCTAGGCGTATAAGCGAAGGTGGGAAGGTTATTGGAAGTTTAGGAGCCATTACCAGAAGTGAAAATGCAAGAAATAAAGCTAAAATTGCAATATATAATTCTGTACTTGCACCTACTGTGCTGTGCGGTAGCGAGAACTGCACATACCCAGAAAACGATAAGAGTAAAGTTAGCGCGGTTGGCTAGCGATTCCTGTGGAATATATGCAGTAAAACGCTAGTGGACAAAGTCAGTAATGAGAGGATTCTCAAAGAATGTGGTGTAGAGGAAACGCTGTTTGACAAGAGTGAAAGAAATTTGTTAAGATGGTTCGGTCTTGTTGAGAGAATGAAAGGAGAACGATTGACGAAACAAGTAGAATTAGGATAAGCGAATGGCAGCGTACCCAGAGGCAGACCAAGGAAAGAATGGTGGAAATCTGAAAGAGCCTCTAAAGCGACAAGATATAAAGTGCCATAGAAACAGAAGAGCTTGCATGAGAAGATCTATGGACGTAAAAAGAAGCTAAAAATGTATGCCAGGACACGAAAGTGTGGAGAAAAATAGACTGTAGGAAATGTGTGATGAAAAGTGTCAGCGGAGTGAAAGATGCCCTAAATGAAATACATTAGATACTAATGGGCCCGAGTGGAGATTCGCTTGTGGTCATATTCTTTACGTTCAGCCCCACCTATCTCGGAAAATTGTTATTTTTTGGACTGGTGCCCATTGGGATTTTTTGACCAGGAGGCTTTGAACTATATTATATTGCAATTTCAGCTAATTTGACCGGGACCGGTTTTTAATGTAAAGTGTGCGAAGTTCTTTGAATGTTTGATTTTTTTCATACTCTTTTCCATAAATAAAACTAAACTGACGAGTCCTATCAAAAAATGGGTAAATTAAATTTTGTAGGACTTTTTGAAATCTGAAATTCCTTCCTGGAACTTTTTTCTATATCTCACGTCGTTTGGCTCAAAATGTGAAATTTCTACTTTTTTCATAGTATTTTCGACAAATGAAACCTAAATGACAGGTCTTATCAAAAAATGGCCAAACAACACTTCATAGGACTTTTCAAAAGCTATGATTTCTTTTCAAGACTTTTTTCCGTAATTCGCGTTGTTTGATTTTGCGATTTTTTAAAAAGTATTTTCGATAAATAAGACCAAAATATCAAGTCCTATCAAAAAATGGTTACAACCCGTATAGAAATCATCAAGTTACTTTAACCCTTGTGTTGCCACCCGGGCACCCGGGTACCCATCTGCACACGTTTTATTAAATAACTTTTTTTCTGATAAAGATAGGCCGAAAGCTTCTCGAATCTACATGATAGAACCGATTCTCTACCGAAATTTGAATGGCACATATTTTCAGAAATTTTTTAGCTTGAAATATTTTGCAATTGAAAAAAAGAGCATGGCTGAGCCACTCGGGTACCCGGGTACCCCGACAGGAAAAGCATGATTTTCGTACAGACTATCATAAAAATAAAGTTTTTTATAATAATATATATATAAATTTAATATGGAGTATTTTATAAATAGTAAATAAATATATACATTTTTAATTTTTTATTGATGCAGTGTACTTTCTATAATAATAATAATAATTACACTTTGCGATGTAATCGTTGAACAAAAATCATGGAGTTTTCATTTTTTGCACAATAATATAAAAATATTGTTTAGAAAAATGCATAGATTGAAGTTAATTCCCATTTTTCCATAAATCAAATTGATTTACTTAATACAATGCAAACATTTAGTTATTTTTGCCGTGTGTCGATCACAAATGGGCTGGTTACATTGCAGAATAGGGGCGTCTCCCCTATTTTGGCTGGAAATTTTTTTTTTTGGCAAGAAATTATTAGAATCTTTAATTGAACGATAAATGAAGCGAATTGACAAGGCGAAAGTTTAAAATTATTGTTACTTTTGTTACTACGATGTCTCAAATCTGGATCTGTCACGATATCGGAATGATCATATTATGATCGAGATTATTGACATTATTTTTGTGACCAGTCAAAGGGATGCGTTCCCGCCCCCACGAGACGTTGCAAATGGGTAGGGATTTTTATCAAATTATTTTTGTGACTAGTCAAAGGGATTTTAATTAATTATTTACAGTGTTTCTGCCCGTACGGATGATTAAAAGCACCTAAACAGTGAGTTAAATATGAGCATTCCGCTATCATGTCAGACCCATATTTGAGACATCGTAATAACAAAAGTAACAATAATTTTTAACTTTTGCCTTGTCAAATCGTTTCATTTATCCTTCAATTAAAGATTCTAATGGTTTGTTTCCCGAAAAAATTTTTTTTCCTGCCAAAAAAGAGGTGACGCCCCTATTCTGCAATTGCACCAACGGGCTTATTGCAGTCGATGCATGACTTCCTGGTTTTTCGTCACTTTCGAATAATTAATGAATAATTAAATTGTGATATTCAGGTAGGGCTACCTCCCTAGAATATGAATCATTAAATATTGATTGAATACACATAGTTGTTTCAAGTTACAATAGACTTTTAACAACAATTTCGTGGGCGGGGTAGCCAGGGACCCCGGGGGGCAGATGCTGTGAGTTTTTTTGGGTGGCAACACAAGGGTTAAGTTTCCACGCTTGGGCCAAGCTGGGGGCCCCCAGCCTGGTTCTAGCTTGTATTTCTTACAAAGAAAATTATTTCTTTCTCTTAGTGGCTCGAGCTCGAGCCCGGCTAGATAGCGCAGTGCTCCTAATTCTGGTATCCTTTTCGCACTACCCTGAAAAAAAATTTACTTGATTCAAGGAAATGCGTTTCTTTGGTTTTTTTCTTTCGATCAAGGAAATGTTTACTTCAGTTAAGTTAATATTGTTTAGATGCAAAAGATTCAAGCATTCATTCAAGGAAATGATTTATTTGGTGACATTTCTTTAATATGAGTAAATATTTCTTCGCATCAAATTTGAAAAATATTAAGTCAAAGAAATGATTTGCTAGAAGGTAGGAACCTAGTTTTATTGAATATGTTTTAGGCGCCTAAAGAACTCCTTCTTTAGTCCAATGAAATCGATTCCTGGAAAGTGATAAATACGTTTCAAAGTCAAATAATTCATACATCATTGGAGCAATTAATTTTGTTTTTGTTTAAATCAAGAAAATATTCACTCAAGAGAAATGAATTTTCATTGAATTGAATAAATATTTATTCCATGCTAAGAACTGTCAAAATCATAACAATAAAACAATTATCTAATTTAAAAAATAGTCTTTCACAATAAATCGATATTCGTTCAATTGAAAAAAAATTATTTAACACTATAAGTTGATATAATTGTTGCAACAAAGAAGTGACTTAACTTGAAGAAATACTTATTCAAGATAAATGAATATTCATTCAGTTAAATAAATATTTATTGCATTCTAACAATTATCATAATCAATACAATAAAAAACTGATTGAATTTAAAAAATATTCTTTCAATATACAAATGTATATTCATTAAATTGAAAAAAATATTTATTGCAAGCTAGAAGTTGATATAATCATTGCAACGAAATAATGACTTAAATTGAAGAAATATTAATTAAAGATAAATGAATATTCATTCAATTAAATAAATATTTATTTTATTCTAACAATGATCATAACCAACGCAATGAGAAAATTTTTTAAATGTAGAAAATATTCTTTTAATACGAATGTATGTTCATTAAATTGAAAAAATATGTATAGCATGCTAGAAGTTGACATAATCATTGCAATGAAATAATTACTTAAATTGGAGAAATATTAATTGAAGATAAATGAATATTTATTTAATTAAACAAATATTTATTGCCTTCTAACACTCATCACAATCAACACAATGCAAAC
Organism: Andricus coriarius; assembly: GCA_932066315.1. Lineage (NCBI taxonomy): Eukaryota > Metazoa > Arthropoda > Insecta > Hymenoptera > Cynipidae > Andricus > Andricus coriarius. Next base: position 5,653 of record CAKNWT010315145.1, read on the forward strand.
TTTATTTAAATTTAAAAAATATTCTTGTTATATAAATGTATATTCATTAAACTGAAAAAAATGTTTATTCCATGCCAAAAGTCGGCATAATCATTGCAATGAAATAATTATTTTTAATTAAAAAATGTTTGAAAAAATAAAACTTTGATTCATTTGAATGAAAGAAATCTCATTAAAACTCAAACATTTTTCAAATGATCGTTTATAATAATCAATCACATTTTAAATTACAGGTTACATTTTTTAAATTTAAAGACGTTTGCAATCAATAATTGTTCAGTTGTTATTTAAAAATTAAAATTAGAAAACTTCACTTGCAATTTCAAAATTTTACAAAATCAAACAATTAAACTTCTTATGGTACATTAAAAGGTTAAATTTTGCATACTGAAATTTTGCCGATTCAAGACTTTCTATTTGGAACAATTCACTTTCAAATTGTTTAGTTTTGAATGTTTAATTCATAATTGCTTAGTTTAAATAAACAGTCAAATACTGCTAAATATTTAAAAATGCCTTTTTTAAATTAAAAACTTACAATTCGCAATGGGTTAAAAATGGAACATTCAAAACTGAGACAATATTTGAACGTTTATAATTTGAAATTGAATAAAAGAGTTTAATTAAGAGTCTATTTATTTTAAATTATTTAAAAATTTTTAAAAGTTTTTTCCAAACTTTAGTTTTAATTCATGTTTGTATCTACTTTAGTGATTGCTGTACTATTTTTAATGAACGCATATATGGTAGAATTTTTACCCATCATACATTTTTTTATATTTTCTTATAATGTTTGTATGTCTTGTTTTGAGTGATCATTTTTTGTGAAAAGCAAATATTTCATATTGAATTTTTTTTCACAAATTCAACAATTAATGATTTAATTTTCATAATAAAACTACGAAACTGCTATAGAAGTCAACAACACATTTCTTTATGTGAAAGAAATATTATTTTGATTTTATCAAACATTTCTTGACATAAATCGTATTTTTCTTTCCAACACTGAAAAAAAGAATTTCTGGAACCAAGAATCCTATTTCTCAAAATCAAGCAAATATTCTTTAACAGTAGTAATTTTTATTTAAACTGGACACATAGCTTTTGTTGATACAAAGAAATGAATTCTTTGGCAATATTTTCTTAATTCAAATTAATATTTCTTACATTCAAAAAAATGATTTCCTTGATTCAAAAGGTCTAGATTCATTGAAATTTGATTAGTCGCTCAAATCAATATTTATTTGATTCAATGAGTTAGATTCTTGGAATTGATTCGGACGCATTTGAATCAATTGATTTTGCATACTTGAATCAAGTCTTTAGCTTTATTTAAATCAAAGAAATAATGGTTTAGTTCAAAATAATATTAATTGCATTAAAAATATATTTATTTGTTACAAAGAGTTCATGCATTCATACCAATGAAGCGAATTTATTTAGATGAACAAGATATTGTGTTTACAGAAATATCTATTTCTTCAGTTGAAGGAAATATTTCATTTGCTTACTTGAATTAAATTATTCATAACAAATAAACAGTTATTCCAACGAAGTAATTTTTTTTTTAAATCAAATATTTAATAATTTGGCGTAATTTCTTTCAATTTAATACTTCTTTAGATTAAAGAAATATGTTGTTAAATTCCATATCCATGTTTTCGATTTGAAGAAATATTTCTTTGGCATTTATGGCGAGGGTTAAATACGGCTTTCTACCTTAGAACTTCCATGCGGCGATAGCGTCGTGGTCATGGCTGTGGACTTTACACTCGACGGACCCAAGTTCGATTCCTGCTGGAGGTGGATTTTTCATCGAATTTTTCTGTTTCAGTTTCATCAAGATTTTAAATTATGTGAATTGTTTAAATTAAATATGTATAATAATAACAGTGTTAATTATAATTAAGGCTGAAAGAATCCATTTGTTCATTCAGGAAAATATGTACTACAGTTGAAGTACGAACTACTTTATTGCACTCGCACATGGTTTAGGCCAAAGAAATATTTGTTTAAATCAGTGGGATATTCTTTTCTTAAAATATTTAACAATTTTATGCAGAGAAATAGTTTTTTGAGCCTATAAAATATTTGCTTGACATTAAAATATATTTCTTTTCATCAATTCACATTTCCTTATTTCAAAGAAATATTCATTTCCATTCATGGCACATTCATTTGGAACAATGAGTCACTTACTTGGTTTAAAATGCATATTTTTGTCTTCAATTAATATTTCTTTGATTCAAAGAAATATTTCCCTCTAACCAAAAGGTCGTATTCTTGAGTCAAACAATGTATATACATACAACAATAATACCGTTCTTACACTCTAATACTGTTTAACAGAATCTGCTAAATATTTCTTTGAAATAGTAGATCGTTAATTCGAACCAAAACTATTTCGATTCTCATCAACTGTCATTTCTTTGGTGCCAAGAAATATTTATTAAAGTTGACAGTACGATTCTTTGAGACAAGAAATCAAATCTTTCAATTAAAATAACATTTGTTTTATCCGATCGTCATTACCTTCAATTGATAAAATATTTCTTAGAATTTAAGTTATATTCGATCATATCGAATGACTGATTTTTAAATCCAAATTTCTAATTTCATTCAGTTAAAGACATCGTCCATTCTCTCAAATCATATTTCACAGGCTGAAGAAATTATTTATTTGCTTCAATAATTTCTTATTTTTCATACAATTAAACAATTTTTTTAGATTGAAGAAATACATGATTGTACGTATTCAGTACGACCATTTCTTTGAATCAAAGAACTTTTTTTTTCAGTGTATACACATGCGTCGCATCGGGAACAGGATTGGTTACCGTTGACGCACTTATTTAAAATAAATGAATGTGAAATCCGATTGCTTACAACAAATAATAACTGTAAAGTGCATACAAATATTGAGAATTATTTTCAATTCATATTTGAGTACGTCAAAGCAAAAGAAAGACTCCTCAGAATCGTGAGGAAAAACGAGAGAAGTACCTTCAGAAAGAGAAAGTCGAACGCAGAATGTCTGAAGAGCAAGACAGCGCAACGATAGTTGTCTCCTTTTTCCTCACGACTCTGAGGAGTCTTTCTTTTGCTCCGACGTGCGCATTTGTCATAAAATAGGTACTCAATTTAATCATGCAAAATTCACCTGACATGCATATAATGTGGGCAAAAATAAATAAGTACTTTAGCAATGTCTATAAAAAGTTCTTCAATTGAAACATGCATACTCCTCCAAATATATTCTACTAAATAAGCGTCAGTTCTAGAAACTGCCATTCTACCAATGCATTTGTTTATAATAATAACAATAATAATCTTAAGAAGAAATTTCTTTATCATTATATTGTTTTTATCAAAATTTCTTGAAAAATAAACATTCGTTCAAAAAACAATTTGTTTAGAAATTTTTCGTTTGTTTATTATATGATATTGGAACATATTTTACAGAACTTGCCATGATACATGTAGCCTTAGCCTTGTTCTATAATCAAAATATGTCTCCTGATTGGCTATCATGACATATAATGCGTGGTATGAATACCATAAACAAATTTATTAATAAAAAGTTCAGTAACGTGCGTTACTTTGCATTACAGTTAGCCAAAAATTGTAACGCGTTAACGTTACCGTGTTAGCGACGGCTAAATTAAATGGGTATTTAGTTTTTAAGGTACCATGGCAACGTACACAGTAGCCTCCGGTTGAACACCACAACGCCTCGTCGAACTTCGAGCTAGACAGGCAGGGTCGACTCCCATGGGCGCGTGTGTTCGCGTATAGCGACACTAGCGCATCTACAAGGAGGTCGCAAAATAAAATGTATCTATGTGTTCGTCCGCGTATGTGTGTATATTATTTTAATGAATTGCATGAATTAAAATTCGAAAAAATAAATGAATGAATTCAAAATTATACAAATTTTCGACGAAAAATGTGTAAATACTGTTTCGTGCTTCATTGTTCGGCATAAATTTATACAATTCTGCATTAATTCTTCAATAAATGAAGAAATACATGACAGATAAAATGTAACTTTTTCACGACATTTTATTTATTCGCATTAAGATAGAGAAATGAAATGAGTGATTGGTATTGCTTTTTTCTTGCACCTTTTGGACGAACATCCTGGCACAGTACATCATTTCTATTTACTTCAAGTATTTTCAGTTTTCACTTTACTGATTTCACTTCAATATAACCTCGAAAAACATTTGAAAACATTTGCATAGCGGTGCGAAAATATCACACGCGCCCATGGGAGTCGACCTGCCTGGAGCTAGACTTGGCTCGAGGCAGAGCGCGAAACAATAAAAAAGGTTCGCCAGGCCGTCAGGTATCCGACGCTACCTTGACATGCATTTAAGCCAAGCACATTTTTATGATCAGTTTAAACTGCTCGTCGATATTTTGAACATGCTTGGAGAGGAACGTGCATGAAAAGAATACGGTGAATAGTGGTAATTAAGTTTTTTCTTTTAGATTTTACACGTCAAGATGCTTCCGTACTTGACACTCGGTGATCAGTGTTTTATCAACTTCACGTTTTTGATTAAAACTTGCTTGGAATTTCATCAAGTTTATAAGGAAACAAGAGTAACGAAATGTGTGATACGCATAAAATGGATGGTTTCATATATGATGAATTTTTTATAAAAGAGAATCTAACGTTCCTTAAAATAAAATGATGTGGAATCCGTAATAAGCTAGAGTCAAGCCTGGCCATCAAAACTGGCCCTGGCCGAATTTAAAATTTCGTTCGAGCTTGACCCAGACTTGATCACCAGGCCACGGCCTAGTTTTGTCAGGCTTGAGCCCGGTTAGGCCCACGATAACATTTCCACATGGTGAGAAAAATTATAGGTCTTTTAAAAATCTACAACTCGCCTATTAAACTTTTTTTACGTATCTGTCATTGTTTAGCTTAAAATTAGAATTTTCGATGCATAAAACCAAAAAGACAAGTTCTATCAGAAAACGGTTAAGAGCAAAATTGTAGATATTTTAAAAAGCTTCTATTCTTCTCTTAAACATTTTTTTACTTATCTGTTGTCGTTTGGCGTAATAGTAAGCCAAAGCTAGATTTGATCTCTCCATTTTTTTCGAGAGTTATTGTGTTTATGGACATACAGACAGACATACAGGTAGACGCCATAGCCAAAACTTGATTTTCGGCTTCAGTGGTTCTCAAAACTTGGAGAGCTGTTCAAAATCTGACGTGTGAAATATCAGCCGACTCTAATACTTTCTCAATCATAAATGCGAGCTTTGTCGTGAATAATCGTTCCAGAGACTCTGTCTCTCACTTGATTAAACCATTCGAAGACAGCAGCATCTAAAAGCACATCACTGTCTTTGCAACTATGTATGCATGAGCAAAACACTTCAAGTGGGAAGCACGCACTTTTTCGTATAGAGTATAATGCGCATAATACAATTTCACAAACAGACATACGAAGAGGTTATTTAACGGAAAATTACTTACTTTTATAAATATTAGTTTAACTGTCTAGGAAAAATACAGCTTTCACAACTCTAAAGTCAACATTTGGCAGTTAGAGGTTATGAAACACTGCAGTGGGACTCCGATGCTTGAAGTCGATCGGATCTCTCCTTCTACCATGTGAGGTAGACAAAGACGATCCGATTGTGTTCCAATGACAGGCCACACTTTTTCTTTCGAAACGATCATACTCTATCTCTCTTTATCTATTCAATTAGGTAATTTCACATCAAACACCAGCTAACTTCATTTCATTGAGTGCTGAGGGGAAAACAATAGACCAAATGCTTGGGACAAAACTTTATTTTTGTAATAACCTCGATATGAATAATAATTATTATCATTTTATTATTTAATTAAATAGTTCTTTAAAAATAAAAACTATTTTTCAAATACAACTATATAGAAAAAAAAATATTTTTTACGAAGATATTAGCAAAATATTACAAAAATGGACCGAATCCTATGCATTTGGTCCATTGTTTTCCCCTCAGCACACAACGAAGTGAAGTTAGCTGATGGTTGCAGTGAAAATACCTAATACTTCTTCTTCTTTGTTTTCTTTGTTGAGTCATAGAGCCTATTGGGTAGCTACGACAGCGTCAACAATTCAGCAGAAATTTTAATTTCAATTAAATATTAAAAGAAATCTTATTGTAGATAATTAATTTTAAACTGTAGTATAACTTTTTTGATTAAAATGAAGTGATATTTACTGCTCTTTTTTATTGAAATTGCTCCAATAACTTCGAGATACTACTTTGCAATATATATGTGCGTGTCAGATGGCGCTGTTATCAAGGTCAAAGTGGTGCATTACTACAGGCTCATTCGATACCACGAAATAATTGATCGGTCCCATCGGATTCAGTTGGCTTGAGGCATCGGAGACGCACTGCTGGTCGACGCGAACTCACCATCGTGCTTCGAGTGAACTCACGCAACGTCATGATACAGTCACACAGGTAGGTCGTTAGGATACAGCGCTTTACCGCAACGCTCTTGTTTTGTCACGCCTGAGTGAACTCCGCGCGTCCACCTGCAACTCCTGCCACTTATATTTATTTTCAACTTTTCAGTTAGATCATGGAAATAATCAATTATGTTTAACATAAATAATTGTTTAAACAATTTATTACACCGGCACACAAAAAAACCACTTTTCTGTTCTACAGATGCCACACATATATTCCCATGTATTTTGAACCGCTGAGCACGAACCCGTGGTCCGTTTGACCCCAGCACATCTGGGTCAAGGGCATTTGAAGGTCAAATGGCCAGAAAAGTCATTTGGATGAAGATAGCTACTATAATTTAGGGATTTTGCGTCGCTGAATCCGAATCAGGGATCCGTTGGAACTCATCGAGTCAAGGTCAAGGTCAGTTCAAGGTAAATTTCGTTCATTCCACCAAAAACAAATTTCTGACTGCAGATTCTGAAAAAACGGAAGATTTCACGTCCAGGTATGTATGTTTTTATTTTTTTATGACGACCTCTAAGGTCATTTTAAGGTCATTTAATTTAAATATATAGATGATTCATATGTGTAAATGGGCTACATGGGAGTAGACTACCATACTAATATATTGTGGGGATCGCTAAGTCTGAATCCGAGGCCCGCTTGACCCCAGCGTGCCAAGGTCAAGGTGAGATCAAGGTCATATAAAAGTAAGATCGGAAGAAAAATATATTAACGATCAAAAATTTGCCTTCTACATGTGGGTAAACTTTCTCTGGCGTCTCGGTATTTTTCTGCTTTTACCCACGCTTGTAAGAAACTTTTGACAGCTCTAACGATTCGGCAAGTGAGACTTTATAAAGCCGCCCTTATCCGATTTGCCTGTTACACCAACGATAAACTAACTTCACTTCAGCGATCAAAGCTAGTGGCTTCCAATTTTCAAGACGGTGGTGACAACCCTAGCGGACCGAATGAACGGAACGGATACACTACAGCGTATCGCTATAGTATCCACATCGTATCCTCTCCGTATCATGCAAGAAAAACTCATTAAAAAGGGAAGATGAACATTTAACTTGTTGAGATTCGGATTCTACGTGAAATTCTGGGTTAGAAGGTCACGGAGTAATTTCAATAGTTTTTCCTGAAACGATAAAAACTTTTAAAAAATATAATACCTATCGACAACGTGGGCTGAAGGCGACTTCAAGCGTCCATAATCAAGCATCCATCATCGTTTAAGCAGTACTCCTTAAACGATTATGGATGCGCTTGAAGTCGCCTTAAGCGCACGTCGTCGATAAGTATTATATATTTTAAAAGTTTTTATCGTTGCAAGAAAAACTATTGAAATTACTCCGTGACCTTCTAACGCAAAATTTCACATAGAATCCGAATTCCAACAAGTTAAATGTTCATCTTCCCTTTTTAATGAGTTTTTATTGCATGATACGGAGAGGATACGATGTGGATACTATAGCGATACGCTGTAGCGTATCCGTTCCGTTCATTTGGTCCGCTAGGGAACTTTCATGAGAACAAAAGACAGTTTCTGTACGAAGTTACCTGCAACACCATTTACCCGAAGTTTTTTCAGTGCTCCACGTGGTGACGGCGGAAAACGGATTTTCTTCTTGCTTTTTATTTTTCGGCTGAGCCCTGTGGTGAAGGCATTGTGCCGTCATGGCCGGTACGAGAGAAAGTACGATGCAGGGTATTGGACGCCCAGTATCGGCGGTTGGTCAGGGTGAGGAAACGGGCCCGCAATCGTCGTCATCCAGCAACCGCCACCCTTTATTGGTTGGCGATTCAACTGATAAAGAATATAAAGCTACAACAGGTGATCATGTTTTTACCAGCCATGACTGCAACAGCGATAAAAATGTTTTTTGCTACGTTTGTGGAAAGTATGAAGTCATCACTTGCCGTAGTTCAATGAATGAGCAATGTAGACACATATATCGCCAATGTTATAAAAGATAATTTTCCCTTCAAAATGAAACATTTTCTCCAGATAGCATTTGCAGTGTTTGTTACACTATGCTTTTACGTTGGAATAAAGTGAAAAACAATAAAATGTTAAAATACTCCTCACCGGTAATATGGTCAATACCTCAATCAGAAAAAGAATGTTATTTTTGCAACACAAAAGTTAAAGGATTCAACGTTAAAAAAAATTAAGAATATCTTATGCAATAGTGTCTTCTATCATAACTGCAAAATCTAATCAAGAGTCTGCTATCGAAAATATGGATACGAGCTCAATGATAAATGAAGCTTCGACAAGTAAAGAGACAGATAGAGAGGTTATGTTAGACGGTGAAGAAGAATCTGACAATTGCTCATACGAAGATCTTGAAAATGAAGAATATGTGCCAAAATTGCGGAGAAAGCAAAAAAATGAATCTTTAAGACTATTCAACCAAGATAGTTTAAACGATTTTATCAGGAGCATGGGTCTTCCTAAAGATGCTTCTGAATATATGGCAGCTGAGTTGAAGAGCCGTGGAATGGTAGACGTTAACGGTTTGATGAATGAACTAAAAAAGGATGTTTACGTTCCAGAAGAATGGAGATTGTTTAGAGACTCGTCAAAACAAAGTCTTAAGGCAGTGCTGCTTAACAATGGAAATGAGTACGCAAGTCTACCAATAGCGCATTAAACACAATTAACAGAAAGTTACGAAAACATGCAATATGTATTGGAGAAAATTAAATATGAGAAACATATGTGGCAAGTTTGTGGTGATTTGAAAATCATAACCATTCTCCTTGGTCAACAATCAGGATATACAAAGTATCCCTACTTTTTGTGTTTGCGGGATAGCAGGGATCGCACGAATCATTACAAGAAGAAGGTTTGGCCAACAATAGAACAACTTGAACCTGGAAATCACAATGTACTTCAACAACCTTTAATTGATCCACCAAAAGTATTGCTGCCGTCTCTGCACATTAAACTTGTACTTATGAAACAATTCGTCAAAGTTTTGAATAAAGAATTAAAATGTTTTCAGTACTTGACAAATTAATTTCCTCGAATAAGTGATGCTAAATTGAAAGAAGGAGTGTTTGATGGAACTCAGATCCGTAAAATGTTTTACGACGAAAATTTCATCAAGACAATGACAGGCTTAGAAAAAGCTGCTTGGCTCAGTTTTCGAGATGTTACTCAAAACTTCTTAGGAAATTACAGAAGTTATGACTACAAAGCAATCGTAGCAAATATGGTGAGGAGGTATCGACGCTTGGGATGTTTGATGAATCTCAAACTTCATTTCATGGACTCTCATATTACCTATTTTCCTGAGAACTT